>BRXY01000224.1:0-57318 GCA_030267945.1 Triparma strigata
AACCATAACCATAACCATAACCATAACCATAACCATAACCATAACCATAACCCTAACCTTTAACGCCAAATGAGACGACTGTTCTGAAACGGACTGAACTGTGCATCCATCATCACATTCCTGCCTAGGTATCAGGTACATAGTTGAGTCGGCTGTGTGTTCTATCTTTCAGGGCGGAACTTGAATGATGAACAATACCCCCAACAATGAAGAATTTCCGCAACATATTTATTATAAAATCATTATCATTTTCATTTTTACCAGATCAGAGACCTGCGTCTCTTAGTCTATCGATGATCGCCCCCTCGTCTATTAAGTCTTCCGGGCCCGCTAACATGTCTACCTCTGGGAAGCTCATGAAGAGGGTTGTCCACCCTTCCGCCTTGGCGAATCTCTTCTTCGCCTTCAACCGGCCGTCGTGGGAGTAAAGGAGGTCCTTCCTGCCGGTGACATCGAAGAGGAAGTTTTTCCTTTGCGGCAGGTCGATGCCGATTTTCGCCTAGGGTTGAAAACAGCGAGTTTGAGTAAGGGTTAGAGTTGAAGAAGCCTTCCTCCTTTATTTCCTCAAAGGGGTTCCACAACATCTTACCTCTTCAAAGCAAACGTCAAATGTTGTGAGGCTGCTCCCGTCGTGAGAAGCAATGTCTGCAACGTAGTGGTGCCTCTCCTTGAAATTGTCCAATCCGTGTTTGCGCAGAATGTTTCTCAGAGCAGTCGCCGCCCTGGCCCTGTTGTAGCCGAACTTGTCTAGCGGGGCGTGCAACTCCTCGATTTTGCTGCGGTTGTAGGCCTTGGACGGCCCTATTTTATCGTCGGTCCATTCTAGCTCTACGCCCTCTTTCGCAGCGAGGATCTTCGCGTGGTGCAGCTCTCGCAGGTTTCCGCGGGTCAAGATGTCCATGCTCGTGACAGAGTTCCAGAGCCTCCGTACCGAGACCTCGTTGGCCTGCGATGATACGGGACGAGTTAGAACTTATTCATGTAGCAGTGATTGTGGTCTCAAAATATATAAAACATATATATAAGTGGTTCATTCCGCGAAGAGCGAAGCGACGAGTTGTACCAGAGCAGACGTAAATCAACGACATTTCCAGCTTTTCACAGCTGCTTACCTTCACTTTGCCGGCATACGCCACGGCCCAGAGAATCTTTGTGGGGATCCTGGTGAGGAATTCAAGGCGGCGGACGGGTTAGAACCGCGAACGTGCGTTGTGCGGGTCGCACCTTTCATCGCGGTCTCTCACCTTGTATCTGGGCTGGCTTGTGACAGCTGCATGTTGATCAACCTGTCGCAGGAGCTCTGAGAAAGGATGGATGAGTAAATGTTGTCGGCGTCAAAGTAACCGAGTCGCGACGTGAGGTAGAGGAACGCCGAGTTGAAATCTAGGGAGCCCATCTTGGCGAAATTGGGCGAGCTGGCCCTGGCGTTGATGAACTTGAATAGAGGTTCGCACTGGCTGCCCGACTCTGCGAAGGACCACACCAATTTCCGAAGGAGGTTGGGATCTAGGCCGCAGTAGATGTCGGCGTTGTTCAGAATTTCCTTCGCGTGATTATGAGCTCTGTGTTGCACTGCCACCATGGCGTTGAACTGTCCCGGTAGGACCGCGGGCGGGTTTCTGCGGTTCGTGTGCGGAGGGCGCAAACAAGAATGGTTAGGATTTTGCCGAGACTGGGGACTGGGGACTTGGGGCTCACCTGACGGCTATCTCTTCTACTCGAGGCTGCTCGTCCAGCATGTTGAGAAATGACATCGGGATTTGGTACATCTCGGGCGGCCAATCTCGGCCTCCGTACTTTTGCTGCATCTCGGCGACGCTCTCCAACATTTCCTTGACCTGCGAGGGGAGAGCGAAGGGCTGGTTAGCACTGGTACTGAGGTCTAAATAACTTGCACCAGATTCGCCTGCACTCGCTCCTCACAACTTCTCACCTTCACGTTGTCCCTACTTCTTCTAAATTTGCCCACTAAGTCTTCCTGTCCAAGCATTTTGACAAACTTGTCGCAGTGAACGTCGAAAGCGCTCAGCGCGCAAATGGTGCGAGTGATGGGCGTGACGAGGGGGGGGGTCAAGTAACTCTTGACAAAGACGTCGTTGTTCATTGCCGAGGCGAAGTTTGGGGTCAGAGCCTTGACCGCGGCGAGCCCGTGGAGGATCTGTGTAAGGCCCTTGGGACCGTCCTTTTCCATCACCTTAAGGGCGAAGCTGAGCGGAAATGAGGCGCGCGGGGGGGGGGGGGGTGAGGGAGACGTAACAACAATTCTATTGGGCTTCTTGCAGGACTTTTCAAAAGGTGAAAACCACGACCCGAGATTCTCTCTCACCTCTTCTTGCTGACTTCCGCGACCAAGTTCGGAAAGACCAAGTCTAGCTTCCCCATAGCCCTAACGATATTTGCAGTCTGCGGGTACGGATTACGGGGTTAGAAGGGAGACCGAGGAGGGGGGAAGGAAAGAAAAATAAAGGCGACTATCATTAAAATTTCTCACCTCCCTCGGCCCGATCCAATCCACTCCCCGCAAGGCGACCAGTTGCTCGAACTCGTCGATGAGCAGCTTTAGGTTGGCGTTTTCTGATATGTTTTCAAGGTAATGTTTCGGAAGGGCCACAAGTACAGAGAACATCGTACCCCAATTCACGCCGTTGAATAAATGAGACTGACTCTTAGAGAATTTTATGAGGCTCATGTGGGGGGGTTCTCTGCCCTTTAGACTTATACCAACCCTGTCGGAGATGATGCAGCTCTGTATTTGCTTGTTGATAAGTTTGCTGCGGAGCAGGGGATCCTGAGAGGGAAGGTTTTAGAAGAAGGAGGGTGAGGATTGCATGTGATTGTGCTGATACGGTGGGGTGGGGTTGTAAGGAGCGGAATTCTCTCACCTCCTCCTTAGTTTTCGCTTCCTCCGAGGAAGCAACAGCCTTGGCCGAATCGCGGACGAACCGGCGCGTCGTCGTGATCGTCATCGTGTTTGCAGCCTGAGGAATTGAAAACTTAGACCGCCTCCAGAGCCTTAACGAGATTGCAGACAGTGACTGCATTGCGGAGGGCGAGGGGACAGGGGCGGAGGTGGAAGGGGGGGGGGGGGCGAGAGAAGAGAGGAGAGCGGATGAGCTAGTAAGTAGTAGTAGTAGAAGTAGTAGTAGTCGCCGGGAAGAGAAAGACGGGGAGAGAAAGTCGAGCGCGGACCCCTTTTCTCAATTGTTCTGGTTTTCAATAAATAAGCCTTCGTTAGATCTATATTTGATATAGTCGCTTGTTGGTGGTGTCAATAGTGTGTGGCATAAAGGAAATTTGTGAGGCACTACTACAACGTGATTTGTGGACGATTTCGGTGTTTAGGCCATTCGAAACAATTTCATGATAATTTTTGATCATATTCTTCGTCTTGAGATATTTAAGAGGAATTATATGCCATTTAAAAGGACAAAATAGGGATTTAGAGTAGGTCTCAAAAATGAACAAAAAAAGCTCCAATATGCCCAAGAAGATTCTCATAGCTAATTAAATATACTCAGTTTTGTAAATATGGATCTTATTATGTCTATAACACTTTTAATCGTGAAAATTATTTTTTTTAAAGCCAAAATGGGCTTTTCTTGAAAAAGTTAAAACACAAAAAATTCATTGAGAGCTTCTCAAGTGAATAAAATGAACAAAATTGACCGTAAATATACCCCAGTTTTGAGATATATTTCTCTGGAAAATCGTGAAGTACTGTCCCTTAAGCTTGTTGGCGTTGTTTGTAATAGTTATAGTGAAGTAAAACGTGGGCTTCTGTTAAGTACCTGATCGGGCCTAGTCATATCTCTGGAAGGTGTTTAAATCGAAAGATTGCGAAAGCTCGAAATCATCGACTCAAGGTCTAAATTTCAGCATCCTAACAGCATAAGAACACGCATATAAGATGAGCGGGCGTGGGGCCTACTACAAAGCAAAGTACGGAGGTGGTCGTGGCGGTCGTGGAGGAGGCGGAGGGCGAGGGCATGGTGGCGGTGGAGGCCGTGGTGGCGGCTCTGATTCGCCCGGCAACAACGCGCTGCCAGGCAGCGGCGGCGGCTCAGCAGAAACCCTGATCCAGACTCTCCATCAGCTGGACAACTCCCAGTATCCTCGCTACCATTCTCTTGAAACCGTGCACTCTCTGCAAACAAATTCTGGGGGTTGGGTCTATGCAAATCGCGATGATCCCGCTGGGGAACCTCTGTTCGTTCTATCAATTCAGGTACATCGGAAGAACGGAGCGAACACTTGCATACATTGGTACTAACTCTAAACTTCACTTATCACCTTCCTCTTCCCTTTCCTATTCCTCCTCCTCGCAGCGAACTCAGTCTGACCCTTTTGCGAAGCCGACTCGTCTGCGCGTGTTCGTTCCTGCGGCAACTGCCAACTTTCCCGCCCATCTGTTCTCGAACTCCGATCGCAGGCGGGCCTTGTCTGACCGCTGCCTCCGTGCCTTTTATTGTGCCTGTGTCGGTGGAGGGATGGATCAGGCTGCCAACCAGAATAACCCCGGCAACTGGAGCGGCCCCAAGGGCGGTGATGTCAAGATTATGCAGCCTGGACAGAACGTGCTTGCCCAGTCAGCCGTGGCTGTCCAAACCGACGGCAGCGTCCTCGCTCACTTCACCGTCAGCCTACCTGCCCGCGGCCGGTCAATCCTTGGCCAGGTTGCCGCAAACATCTTCGGCTCCTCTGTTCCTCAAATAGTGCGCACCGGCTTGTTGTCCTCCTCTTTCGACCCTGCCGCGATCGAGGCGTATGTGTACGCTATTGAAGACCAGGCCAATCTGCGCCGCCAGCTGAGCACCCACAATCCCCCGTTGGTAGCCTTTGTTGCCGACAACTCCGTCCTCCCTCGCTCCTCCGGAGCCGTGGACACTCCCCTCGTGGTCAATTCCACAGAACCGAATGTGGTCCCCTTCGCGTCGCCCCCCACCATGTCCGTGACCCTGAATCTGAACAATCAGAACCGCGCAGTGGTTGGGATGGGAATCCCTGAGGGTGTCACTGTGATCGTTGGCGGCGGTTTCCACGGCAAGAGCACGTTGCTGACCGCGATCCAGCTCGGGGTGTACGACAAGATCCCGGGGGATGGTAGAGAGTTCATTGTCACTCGCCCCGACGCTGTCAAAGTGAGGGCCGAGGACGGTCGTCAGCTCCACTCAGTTGACATCCGACCCTTCATCAACAACCTGCCATTTGGGCGCTCCACGGCGCAATTCACTTCTCGCGACGCCAGCGGCTCCACCTCTCAGGCCGCGAACGTGATGGAGGCCCTCGAGATGGGCTCCAACACGCTCATCTTCGACGAGGACACCTGCGCCACAAACTTCATGATCCGAGATGCAAAGATGGCGGCCCTTGTTCACGCCAATTCGGAGCCCATCACCCCGTTCATCTCTCGTGTCAGCTCACTATTCAAGGACGGCAAGGTGTCCTCTATCATGGTCGTGGGGGGCGCCGGCGACTACCTCAACGTCGCCGATAAGGTCCTCATGATGTCAAACTACTCGTGCAACGACGTCACTCCCGATGCAAAAGCGATTATAAGCAACCCCCAATTCGCCTCTCAAGTCCCCCCCGTTGCTTCCGGGCAGCCGGTCTCTTGGACCAACCTTCCTAGCCGCTCTCTCAACACCGGCGTCTTCCGACCGGACTGGAAGTGCGCCGTCCGCAGCAAGGAGAAGGTGAGAGGCTCAGCGCGCATGATGCAGCATTTTTGAATGAATTAACCCTCCTCCCTCCTCAGATCAGCTACGGGGACGACATAGAAGTTCAGCTCTTTGGCCTCGAACAGCTAGTCGCCCACGAGCAGACGAACTCCATCCTCCAGGCGATGCACAAGGTCGCCAAGCTCCCGTCGCCGGTTTCCCTCCGTGACATCTGTGACCAGGTGAGATTGAATTGTAAATTTGCGACGCGATTTGTGTCATCAGCATTCTACCACTATCATGCCAACTCATCGCTTCCTTCGCAGCTCGAGAACGACTTCGAGAACAAGGGCCTGTTGCAAGCCCTGACCGAGGCATCCTTCGACGGCACTCTGGCCCAGCCGCGAAAGTACGAGTTGGCGGGTGCCATTTCCCGCCTCCGCCTGTCCAATCTGGTCACCGCAGGCAAGGACAACACCAACAAAATGGTCAAATACTAGATTAGTTGCTATTTAGGAAAGTTAAAACACCCGTCCTTTTACCTCGATTTCGTCACGGACCTCACGCATTGCCACATCACCAAATCACGGGTCCTCCTTGCAACGCCACTTCTCCCCCCTCTCCGTGAGAACGTGCTCAATCTCGGGCGGGAACGTCCCGGTGATGGTCATGGCGTAGCACCCAGGCAGCGCCTTCCTCAAACCCAGCCACTTGGCCATCCAGCTCTCGTTGGGGTCGATGATGCTCGTGATGCCGCCGTAGTAGCCGGAGGTGCAGTCGGTGACCCTCGTCTGGTCCTCCTCCATCTCCAAGAACGGACAGTTCTCACAGCCGATATCGTAAAACTGCTGGAACGTCTTGATCAGCCCGCAGCGCTTGCAGGCCCGCATCCCCTGCAGGGAGTCCGGCGTCTGGGCGTGCATGGGCTGCGCCGCCTCCTCCTTCCCCTCCCCGTCGTCCTCCTCCATGTCGTCCCCCTCCTCCTCCTCAACCTTCTTCTCCTCCCCCCCCTCCGCCTCCGGCCCCTTCTCGCCGTCGCCGTCGCCATCGTCGTCACTGCTGTCGGCGTCAAAGCCATCGTCCTCCGGCCTCTTCTCCTGCACATCTGGCTCCTGCACATCTGGCTCCTGCACCTCTACGTCGTCCGCTTTGTCCCCTGTGTCCATCTCCTCCCCCTCTGTCTCTCCTACGACCGGCTCCTTATCAGGCTCGGCGTTAGTTACTAGCTCGCTCATTCTAAACTTGTAACAATCTGCAGCGCAGCAGTGTTAGAATGAGGCCCTTATAGGGCCACTGTGAATTCTAATTAAAAACGACGATCCCCGCTCTAGCGATCCACACGAAGGAGAGGACTGAAAAACAATGAAGCGAGCGCTCCTCAGCGCCACCGGAAGCAGCAACATTTTCAATACGACTGAAATCGGCACGAGAGGGGAAGCGACTGGCCGAAAAGCTTCGTACGTCAATTACCCACCTCGAAATAATGTTCACAGAGAATTGACAAAAATTGTCTCTCAAAAGAAATTCCTCCAACGTGCGTAACCACACGGACAGAACATCAGACCAGGCCAAAATATCCCTCTTCAGCCCCCTCACCCCACCCCAACCCCTCGCTTGCCCTCTAACCCTATTCCCCCCACTCAGTCCCACTCCGGCATCAAGTACCTCAAAGATCAAAGTTTCTCCCCTCAAATGAATGAATATTTCGACGAAAGACTCGAGCAGATGCTCGCCGAACGCCACAGAGACTACGAAAGGAAGAAGACGTTGAGGCGCCGTCGCAAAAAGCAATCGAAGAAGGTGAGTTACAGCAGGTTTTGGTGCTCGAAAGAAAAACCTCGAACTCCGCCAACTTTCGTCGCCCCCTGAAAAATGATAGTTATCTCCTCACCGAGTCCCAAGGCCCCCAAAAAACTGACCGATTACCCTCTCCCACCCCCTCCCGCCCTCGATCAGGCCGCCCGCCGCTCCTCGACGTCTTCGCTCTCCTCTTCCTCTTCCTCTCATTACGCCGACGCTCTCTCCGAAGTTCCCTCAGACGAGGACACCTTGAGCGTCGAGGCGACGTGCCCCGGCCTTTGCGGGGAGGTCTTGGACTGGGACGTCGCGCCGTCCCCGCCCCCGAACAAGTCCCCTGCCCCGCCCTCGACGCCGACCAACATCAGGCCGCAGGACTTGACGAGCGATCCATGGAAGGCCGGCAAGGTGAGGTGAACCGCGCCCCCCCCCTTGGACTCCCCTGGACTCCCATCCCACCCCCCTAACCCCCACCTCGTAGGTCAAGACGGAGCTATGCATTCACTTTCAGAGCGGATCGTGCCCTTTCGGTAGCAAGTGCAACTTCGCGCACGGCTTGGGTGAGCTCAGAGCCCCCCGCACTCTCGTCGCCGCGGCGATGTCGATCGTCCACCCCACCCCGCTCAGCCCCTCGTCGACCTTGGGCCTAGCCCTCCCTCCCGCGATATCCGTATCCTCCTCTTCGTTCTCTTCTTCGTCGTCGTCTTCTTCGATGTCGTCGTCCCTTTGCTCTTCGCCGAATACGGCGTTCTCACCCCTCCACCCTCCTCCGCCCCTCGCGCTCCCTCCCGCGGCGACCTGCGCGCCGAAGCTCTACTTCACTCACATGGAGGACGAGATGTGCGAGAAGTTTAAGGAGGTGAGACGCAACCGCCCGTCAGAGGGTTTTCCCCCTCTTAAAATTCTAACTCTTCAATGTTGGTAGATCGAGGAGGAATTGGAGCGGCTCCTCGCCCTCGGACAGAAGTGAGGTGCAAGTGCCAAATTATGCGGGTCAGCTTTTGGGGAAAAACAACAGTTATTTTTCTTTTCCGAAATCTTTATCTTTTTTATCATTTCAGTCAGCAGCCGACAACGCAACACACCTCGCCCCTGCGCCCCTCCTCCCCCCAACTCCCCAGACCCCCCAACCCCCACCCACAATCTCACAACCACCTCCAACTAAAATATAATACCCCATCCCATCCAATCCCATCCCATCCCTATTCCTATAATTCAACCTAACACCAAACATGCAATTCCCAAATCTTACAAATCATCATCCATCTCGCCCTGAATCTCGCTGGGCTTGACCATCCCTGGCACCGCGCTCCTCTGCGCCATCTGCTGCGCCGCCTGCGCCTGTTGCTCCTCCTCGAACAGCTGCTTGTTGTCCTCGACGTTGAACTCCGTCAGCTCGATCAAGAAGTTGCGGAGGTGGGTCTTGAAGGTGGGGAGGTCGATGTTGATGTCGAAGAGGCCGGCCACGAAGGGCTTCACTTGGGTCGACGTTAGGTTGGGGAAGGACGTTAGGAGCAGCGAGGAGACGTGTTCTGTCAGGAAGCCGACGTTCGTCTGGCCTGGAGGTTGTGTGGCGGGGTCGAAAAGCGGAACGGTAACCTGCTCCTGCTTCACCAAATGGAACATCGTCCTCAGCAACGTTGCGTGCATCTTGAAGCCGCTCTTGTGCAGGCGGTCTGTTAGCACGGCCAGCACATCCCTGATGAGGGCCAACAAAAATTGCTGGTAGAAGCCCTGCGCGACGGCCGGGGTGGTCGAAACGTTTTGCAGCAGCTCGAAGAGGATGTCGAGGCCTGTTTCACTAATATCCCGGCCCGTGTGCTTCATCGCCCACACGACACTATCCACTACGTAGCGCTGGTGCTCCGCGGGCAGCTGGAAGAGAGACGCAAAGCAGTGGAGATTCACGGCCCTTAAAAACCCGAAGAACTTCACTCGGTGGTCTGGGAAATCCTCAAAGTTCGTCGTGATCATTTGCAGGGTGACCTCGAAGACCGCGTCCATGATGCGCGGGACCTCCGCCTCGACGTGGTTCTTGAGCTTCTTGATGACGACGGTGAAGAGGCCGAGCACTGCGACGTTCGAGAGTTAGAATGAAGTAGCGGTGACAGAATTGACGCATTCTCATCGATGTGTGACTCATTATCTGCTCGCCGCTTCGATCCTCAAAAGAGTGACTCACCTTCGGCATCCCTCGCCTCGGCCACGTTCCTCTTGTAGTCGCCCAAGATGGGGTCGAGGACAGGAGGCAAAAATCCGGTGGCGATGTCGACCGGGCCGCAGTCCGGCGCGTCGCTCATCTCAATAAAAACGCTAAGCAACTTCAAAACCTCCTGCTTGACGGTCCGCATTGACCTAGTCAAGGCGTGCCTGGTGGCGATCTTTCCCCCCTGCTTCACAGCCTCGGAGATGCGCTCGCTGTAAACCTTGTAAATATTTAGCATGTCAAGGAAGATCTCCTTGAGCTGGTGGATGTAAAGAGGCCCTACAGTGGCGCAGACTCTCGAGTTGCTCTTGAGGATCTTGATCACCTCCTTGATAGTCTCCGGCTGCATCAGGCTTTCTACCCCCTGGTTCGCGTTGTCGAGGATCATCTTCCACGACCGGTTGGGCAAGTTCATTAGCCGCTGCAGCAGCTGCACCCTGTTTATTGTTACGGCCTGGCCGCGGTCGCTGAGGAGAGTGCCGACGGACTCGTAGAAGGCCTGCACCTGGTGCGGCTCGAGGTCGGAGATGATCTGCGGCAGCGTGTCCACGAGCTCCACGATGAAGGGATTGGTCTCTCCGGCCTGGAGAGTCACGAACTTTCGCTTGCACTTTTGGGCGATCTTCAAAAAGGTGTCGCAGGCCATGTCCTGCACGCCAGGATGGACCTCGTGCATGAACTCAAACAACTTATTCACCACTGTCTTCAGGAACTTCCAGTGCTGCTTCAAAAACCTAGGATACTGGCCGACGACATACATGATGTTTGATGCCACTATGGCCTTGTTATCCTTGCCCCTCTTCTTCTCACAGAGGCCCAGCAGGTCCTTGATCACCGTAACCAAGAACCGTTTCTGCGAAGGCGAGGAGTGGGTTTAGTATTACAAAGGGGCAGACAAATCACAGGGAGAGGATTGACATCTAGACTGGGACATAGCCGCCACTCACCTCCTCCTCCTCGTTCATGGCCCCCGAGATCGACCCGATGCCCCAGCAAAGGGTGTTCAAATTATTCCACGACCACTGCGTCCCGTCGACCTGCATCGACAGCTTCTGCAGCATAATCGTCTCCGTGTCGTCGTAGTTCAAATGGGTGAGGTAGACGAGGCACTCCTTCATCGTCTTGTACTGCGCGAGAAGCTCGGTGTCCTTGGTGGTTTCTCGCACGACGTCTCCGTTCTCGTCCTCCACGATCAGAACCTCTTCCGGCTTGGCCATTCTCGATATCATGACCATTCTAACTCCCGACAGTATCTTCTGGTACTGCGAAAATAAATAGCGAAGCGACGGGACGAGTCAGAATTGTGCTCATCTGTCGCCTCGTGTCCTCGCAGCTTTCTCACCTGCATTTTCCTCTGAAAGCCCGCGCCGCCGATCTGCAGCGGCTGCGGGACCGGCGCGCCCTTGTTCTCGCTCTCGTAGAGGTCGGCGGCGAGGAGGTGCCAGTAGTCTAGGCAAATTTTGAAAATTTCGTTGTCTGGAACTTCGGAGATGCGAACGAGGTACTCAAGGCCGGTGAGGAGCGAGACACTGTGGGAGGGAGTTTCTAACGTTTTCAGGTGCGCCTGTGTTTGTGGTTTTGGGGGGGGGTTAGAGATTTCACGCCGGCATGACTCGTATGAGTCCTATGGGGTAAGGAATCGATCTTAAGGACGGCGGGCGACAAACGTTCTCTAGACCCGAAAGCGAAATTAATCGCACAACTGATCGGCGGGACGACGAACGGCAAAACGCCGACGATAGTCCCTGGCGAAAACGGCCATCTAATGAATCTTCCAAAGGTGTCTGGACCTGATGCTCGTGGGTAGTTGCACGTTTTAATAGTGTGCCGAGATCAAGTAATTGTCCTTGGTTATGTATTATGTCTAAAATATGGCGCGAGAAGCGAAGCGAATACGGAAACGGAATGTGCGGTTTTCTTCTAACCCACCTTGAAAAACCCGCAAAAGAAAAGGCTGAGGTGCCTTATGAACGCCAGCTCGGCGTCGGTCCTCTCGCCAACCCACCAGCCGCCGTTGATGGGGAGGAACTGTGACGAGAGAAGCGAGCGAGTGGCAAAAAGATTGGCGTTGACGAGTTAGAATCGGGTGGCGGTGATAGCGTTTAGTAATGGAATCGACGCGCGACGCACCTCGCCCAGCCTCGCTAAGAACTTCATGTACAGACTCTGGAAGAGCGTGTCGTACTGCGGCTCAAGGTCTGTGAGGGTGGCGATTTCGGTAAGGCACTGGAGGGCGGAGGAGCGGAAGGCGGGGACGGGGAAGAAGTTGTCCAGGAGGGTGTGGATTAGGTTGGTCTGGAAGATGAAGCCGAGGGGGATCCATGTGAGGAAGCGCTGCGGGGAGACAAAAAGAGAGAGGTGTGTTAGTTAGTGCTGAGTGGAAAATGACTGTTGGCAAAAATAGTCAAGCGCTCCTTACCTGAAGAGTGTTGAGCGTGACAACCAACAAACTCTCCTTCTTACTATGCGTGAGGATGAACTCGCAAAGCTGATATACGCTCGAGAACTCCTCGTTTAGGCTGCGGCGAGCGAACGCATGATTTGTAAAGGAAGGGGGTGTCAACGGCGTTAGAAACGGCGAAGAAGTTGCAAGCAGTCTTTGTTTCGTATGGAACGTATCGGTGGTGTCGACATCAAGTACAGCGTCTCACCTCTCCTTCATGACCTTGCACTTTTGTGAAGTCATGTCCTCCTTGCCGAACTCGAAGACTTCTTCTGACAGGAGGCAGAGAATTTTCATGTTGTTCTCGCACAGGAGCTCTGAGGTTTTCGACGAGCCGACGAGGTCGGAGATGAAGGTGGGCCAGTTGTGCGGCCACTCTTGTTTCAGGACGGTTATGAGGGTGAGGTTTAGCTTGCCGACGAAGGGCTTGGTTTGAGGGTCGAGGGGTGTTGAGGACATTTCAATGACCTTGGTCACGATGTAATTTTTAATTCCTTCGCGCTGTGGGGGTTGGGGTTGGGATTGAGGTTGGGAGTTAGCGGAAGGGGAAGGATGCATGAAAGGATGAAAGAGAAGCTTTAGCTCTCTCACCTGCTCCGAGGGTAAAATCTTCCAACGGGTGCGGACGGCGTCTTCTAGGAGGGAGAGGGCAAAGTACCGCGACATCATTTCCTGCGGGTGTTGTTGTTTGTTGTTGGGTGGGGCGCTTGTTAGATTGTGATAAGGCCGATAAAGCGAACAAGACCGTGTTTAAAACCGTGTTTGCGACTTATGGAGGCTCCTTACGGAGGCTCCGCCCACTCACCTTGCTCTGCTCCAAAATAGCGTCGCTCCTGGTCCACATATCCGCGTTGGCCTGCAACGCCATAAGGATAGTGTTGGCGTCATTGCGACTGGGGTGGGTGGGGTTGTACGCGGTCGTGATCACTTGATCTAGGAGAGAGACGTCGAAGGCCTGTGGGGCGAGGAAAAAGGGGGTACAACACAAGCGGGCAAACAAGCGAGTTAGAGAGATTGGGGAAGCAGCAGCAGCTAGGAATTCCCTAACACAGGGTCAGGCAGAGAGACATATAGATAATGTGACGCCTTTACAGCTGTTGGTGAGAGGCGAAGGCCACGGCATGGCGGGAGGTCCAAAACGAAGTCTGTCTAAGAGTGTAATTAATCAACACTACGATCATCTTAACGAGTCAACGACAAGCTATACGCGTCGAAAAGGGAAATATCTTATTATACAACAAACAGCTTCTACGATGGTTCACGTTGAAACACTGAAAATTCAATTTAAAAGACGTTATGACGGGAGGAGAGGTCCATCGGGGAAGAGCGTCATGTTTATACCATATTATACTACAATACGTACCTGAGAGAAGTCTAGCAGCTTGACCTGAGCCTCCTCCATTGTGAACACGGATAGCTGCAAGGTGCGACCAGAGGAACGGTCAAAAACAGGAGCACACGTGTATTTTAGGCACTTCCAGCCACTTCCCAGCTAATCCCAGTGGAATCCAATTAATCGTCCAATTAATCGATAAACGTCGATTCTCAAAATACGATATATCATGCTCTACGCTGCGCGTGGGCTGGCCTTGCACGCGAGACGTCGCCATCTACATCCTGCTACCCGTAAATTGTCGGGAAAGTGGACCAAGCCCGACGCTCCCCATTCCTTCACCAAGGAGCAGGAGGAGGACAGCGCTGAAGGCAAGTCGTGGAACAGCAGCTGGGGTCCTGGGAAGATAAATGAGGGCGAGGGCGAGAAAGCTTCCAGAGAGGTGAAGGTTGGCCGGTGGTTGAACCCTGACAAGAAGGTTACGGCGCCTCAGCTAAGCGTACCTCCCCCTCCCAACAACGAGGAGCTGTCCGCCCCTTACATCCACAACTACCTCGAGACCGACCTCCAGCTGAGCAAAGTCGTGACCGTCTCCATCCCTTCCTCCAAGAGCCAGGGTGCGGTGTCGCACTTTGTGATAGCGTCTGTCCCTCGCAATCGTGACCCGATGAATTCCGCCCGCCGCTTTGTCAACGACCTGTGCAAGAACCGCATAAACCCCGTCGAGACATCGAGGCAGAAGAAGCCGGTGTTCGGGGGCTACTTCATCGAGGGGGAGGAGCAGGCGGGCGACGATCTCACCGGCTACACCATCGAGAGCAATTACGACGACGAGTTGTGGGAGGAGGAGGAAGTGGAAGAGGAAATAGGAGTTCTGGGGGAGGAGAGTGTCGGTGGTAGGGTCGACCTAGAGGAGGTGAGTGAATTCGGCCACCATCACAGCTTATTATAATTTATTTTAACCTTCACTTCGCTCCTCGGCTCGTCTCGGCTCGTCGCAGGAGGACATTGAGGTCTGGGACCAGGACGAGGACGGATGGTGCATCGTCGATTGCGGCCTGGTCGTGACACACTTTTTCAGCGAGAACATGGACACTAGAGCCAAGGCAGATTTAGAAGGGCGCTGGAGCAAGGAGGGTTACGACGAATGACGGACACATAAACGCTAATGAAAAATATAATGAATTGTTGATAATCAAGGAATGCCTATTTTTACCACTGCTCGCAGGCGCACAAACTTCGATCTTCGTATGCGCCTCCAATCTTGATCAGGTAATTATTCCACTGGCTGCTCCCCGTGTACCCCAACGCCGGTATTCCTACCGTGATGGTCGCGTCGACCATGAACTCAAGCGTCCCCGAATAGTACTCGGACGTGAGGCTCAACGCCTCCCATTCTGACGGGATGAACGTCGCAGTTATCAGGACGTCTGTGATGGAATTTCCCCTGATCTCGACGTCGCTGCCGAAGTCGAGGATGCCAACGTCGTCGTTGCCATGCCGGAGGACGCCGGAGCCCTGGTTGACGTAAAGGTTGAGGTAGTTGGGGTTGTAGATAGAAGCCAGGAGCTGGAAACTCGCCTTCGGTTTCAAGGACTCCATACCGCTCACAATGCTGCCCCAATCAAGCTCGTCGGAACACATATTGTACTGCGGGTAGTGGGGCCAGAGGGAGACAGTGAGGGTTGAAATTACTACTATTGCTACCAAGCAGAGCGCGTACACGCTCCAGCAGCACCGCCAGAGGCAGTGGACGGGATGCGAGGGGGGAGGGGGGGAGGGAGTCTGATTTTGAGGGGAAGTTGTTGGGGAGGAGTCAGGACGTCTGGCAGCTGCGACTTCCTGGTTCTGGTCGTTCTCCACAAGCGCCAGGTCGTAGTCGAGGTCCTCGCCGAGGTCTAGGGAGGGGCCCCGGGATTTCCGCCGCTTCTTCTCCGAGCTCGTCAGAGACGAAGCCCAAGTGGTGGCGCTAGTAGTCATTTCAAAAAGTCTGCTGCTCAAGTCCTGCGACGAGCGGGGGAGGAGATGTTTACAGCGTTAGAAATCGTAGCGAAGTTGGAAACAACGCGTCGTATCTCCTAGTAGTTTTGGCTTCTGCCTCCCCTCCCCTCCTATTCTCACCTCCTTCTTCACTTCGTTCGGGTTCGGAGGTGGCTTGTACGGGAGGAGATCGAGGTAAGCCTTCTTCACGTTCCACCCCACAAGGAGGCAGCAGGTGAGGCAGCAACAGCCGAGGATGGCAAAGGTTATGACCAGGGCCAGGACCGTCGCAGGAGGGGGAAGGTCGCCTGCAAGTTGCATTAAGGTGGAGTTGAGGAGTTAGAATTGGGTAGCGTTAATGGACTCAACGCGTGTCACTCCTGTGTTGCATCGTACCTGCAGGCTCGGGGCTGGTTCGCATGCACCGATCTATATTGTAGCATTCCACCCCGAAAGCGCAGCCGTAGATGGAACCGATGGCATGACACGCGTCGTCAAAATCGCACCAGTGACAGCTCCACGTGCTGTTCGTGCAGCTCCCGCCTGCAAGATTGAATTCGACATAGAATTCGACAACAAGAATTAGGTTTTGAGTCCCAGTATTTCATCAAATAGCGCGAGTGAGAGTGTTAGATTGATAGGATTGCACCAGATAGACATTCTGAGTAGAAATAGCTGCTACTTACAATCTTGGATGTCAGCGCAGGCAGAGGAGAGAGCCATGTCTTTTCCAGTGCCCTGCCAGAAACTTTGGAAAAATTATATCCCTCCATTCTGGTGACCCTAACGTCGCAAATCGCAGTCAAAACTAAGGCAATCTCCGTAGATGGACGTCAAGACCGCCTTCGAAACCCTCGATCTCCCTCGTACCGCAACAATCCCTCAGATAACGAAACGCTATCGACAGCTAGCTCTTAGTCACCATCCTGATCGCCGCGGTGCAGCTAGCAGCCCCTCGTCGTCCCAAGACTTCGTAAATATCTCAAACGCCTACGAGGCCCTGACGAAGTCTTCCTCTTCAGTGCCAGTTCACGATTCCACGACTGGGCATGACTCGTCGTCTTTGAGCACAAAGGTGGAAGTGACGGGAGGGTTCATCGGCGTCGTCCGCTGCCTCACTGTTCACAACAATGAACTGCTTATCGTGTCAACAGACTCCTGTACCTTCGCCTTTCGCCTCTCTCCCACCGCGGTCCTTCTGCCCACCGTGCTGTCTCCGTCTCCCTCGCTCTGTTCTTCCTCAACCAACAAAACCTTCCTAATAACGGAGAACAACACCATTAAAGAGTATACAGCAGCTGATATACAGCAAATAAAAACCTACGATACCGGCGACGATAAGATAACGAGCCTGCAACACGACGACCTCTCCATTCAGTACACGACTGAGAACACTCTTTGCTCAGTATGTCGCGCGACTAGCGCCGTTGATGAGGTACACGCAAGCAACATCAATTTGAACACCACCACCACCGCTAAAATCATCAAAATCGAGTTCTTAAAAAAAGGTTATGTCAGCGTCACTACCTCCGACCAACAAGGCATCATATTCGGGTTCGATTCTGACGCCCTCCTCCCAAATTCAGAGGTCGGGGGGCATGGGTCGGACGACGAAGAAGACTGGTTCCCCGATCCTGACCTCCCTCCACCCCCCGCAACAGCCCAGCACGTGAAATCGACCCTCACCCTTCCACCGTCAACGCCGACTTTGATCCAAAATGCCCCCGTCTACGACCTCGACGCCAACAGCACAACGCTTATCTGCGTCTCGCAGTCCAAGTGCCACTCTTACTCCATCGAAGCAGACCAGAACAACAACTACGTCTACACCCTCAACGCCTCTCTCGAACCCGACTCTCCTCCCAGCATCCTTTACTCTTGCAAACTCACGCAGAACTATATCATCTGCAGCGGAGCGAGCGGCCGCGTCCACGTCTTCAACAACGCCACCTTCACCCCCTTCAAATCATTCAGCTGCGTCGAGAAGTCCACCTGCTTCCTCAACACCGACACGATAAATTGCATCGCCTCATGCAACGACAACAGGATCTTCGTCGGCGGATACCAAGGCGTGCGAATTTGGAACGATGACGAAATGAATTCTACCATCGCCTCTGCTCCATCCCACCCCGCCTTAAACTTGACCTTAATTCCGTTCGACATCGTGCGAACGCACATCTTCAAATACCTAACCTCCCTCGAAACTTTCCTCCTCAACTTTGCGGCACAAGTTAACACTAGCTTCTCTGCAAGCTTTCGAGCCGACAACGTGCCTCAAACCCTGATAAGAGCGACGCACTTCAATCGAGGTGGAGCCAGTAACCCCGATGTTCCGACAATGGCGTACGAAGATAGTCTGACTTTCCTACAAGATTCCTTTAAAATCCGCGACTTTGTATTGGAGGCGTTCTATTTTACTCAGCGCCGTTATCTAAACTGCACTGTGTCGGTGGGACCGGACTTGCAGTTTTTCGAATGCGTCGGCCGCGAAATCGATTTTGCCATGCAGCTATTTGGTTCTCTGTACCTTGGCGTAGATGCTTTCTTTGAAGTGATGGAAAATATCACTGAACGATTGCAGGACGTGTTCGATACGAGCAACCCAGGTCCGGTCGTAGATCTCAAAATCACCATTTCTCGCGTTCGGGATTCAATGAAATCAGCGCCGTCAGATGCCCTCTACTTTTGCGGCGGATTTTTATGTGGCTTATTGTCGAGAGAAGTCGGTCTCATCCCTTACAAGTTGAAGGACGGAAAGTTCAACGGAATCGACCTGATAAACGCAAACTGGTGTTTGACGTGTTTGCTAGAGCCAGAGCATATGTTAAAACTTTACTCGCAAGAAGAATGCGTCTCCCGAATCGAGGCTCTGGCCCTATCCTTCGTCGAGAAACTGCGTTCACATGACTTCAAAGAGTACACATTCGGGACGCACAAGGAATTCATCTTGGACGCCGCCAAAGCGACTTTCACAGAAGCAGGATTCAGCGGCAACCGAACTTCTTACTACGACCCAAAAAACTCCTTTCTCTCATTTGTGTTGAAAACCAAATCCGGGAATCCAATTTCTCTCTCGGTGCTGTACTGCGAGGTAGTCTCTCGCGGACTGAAGAAATTCTTCTCGGACGAAAAATTGAAACTGGACATCGTCGTACGAGGTTTAAATTTTCCAAGCCATTTCATGGTGTCGATGTTCCAGGTTGAGACAAAGCCGCCCGGAAAAGGCCTGGTACTGTCGGCGCTGTACGTTGACGCGTTTGAAGGCTACCAGACTCTATCACCCACTGATATCATAGGTATCAGCGCAAATATGCGCATGAGTTCCCACGAAGTGCAGACAATTCTAGACAATAGGTGAGGCACCGCGAAGATGCACAAGCCCCTTTCTTGGCCGCTACTCTGACTCGTTAACACCAATCTTAAGCACCCCGAAAAATAAAATAACGAGCACTGGCATTTCCGCCCGTAACAACAACATCCAAATTTTCGAGCGAGTCCTCAACAACCTGAGAAACAGCGGAGCCAACAACACTACTCACAGGAGCAGGATGTCTGAAGGAGATCGTATGTTCCATTCATACAAAATGGCAATTTTAGCATACGTTCAGCTGGAGAACCAGAAGCAATTGCCGTACAATGCTGACGATGAATTCGATATGAAGAAGAGGATGTACATGGTCCGAAACTGTTTTGCTGGGCTTGACGAGTTCAGCAAAAAGCTTAAAGTGTATGACGTAGTCGTAAAATTGTTAAAATTGAAGGGCTATTAAATAGAACAGAATCAATTCGAAGTTTTTAATTCTCTATCACACAACGCCCAACAAACTTGCTTCCAAGCCGTTCCTCCCATCACGATCACGGCTTCCGGTACTCCTCCCCCCAGACCTGTTGCTCATCATTGTTTGCAGATGTCCTATGCTTCTTACACCAAGCTGGGCGTAGCTGTGCCCGGTGCTGTTCAAATACGCGTTGACCTCTCCGGTGTCGATCTGCAGTTGCTCCGACATTGTTTTGAAATCGTGGGAGGGGTACAGAGCTCGGAGGTCGTCAAAGTCATCGAGGGCGGCAATCGTAATATTGTACACATCGTCCGAGTTCAGAAGGTCAGCGCGCGCAGCATTGAGCGCCGCCCCAACGTATGTGTAGAAAGACCGCTGCAGCGTGTTTGGCGTGTCCAAGCTGGAGCGACCATGCCTTGAGCGCAGCTCCTTCTCCTTCTCCTGAACCTGGTGAATGTAAACGGCGCGCAAATCACAATCTCCGGTTGAATTAGCGTACTGCGATGAGCATACGAGTTAGAATTGCATAGCGGCCCACCTCGCTCCACTATTGCTCCTCGCTGTTGCTCACCTCCTCCATCAGCTCGCTCGCGTACAGATCCCCCTGCCCATTATCGCCGATGAAGACATAATCATATTCCGGATATATCTGCGAGTAAGAGCGAAAGGAGGCGAATTTTAGGTCGCCCACCCAGCGCCAGGACCTCGACTTTATGAAAGGCGATAATAAAAAGGCCTTGGTTCCCGGGAACAGCTTTCCGGGCAGAAGCGTGGGCATCTTGTGGAGCAAGCCGTCAGAGACGAAGTGCCGGAATCGGCGGTAACTCTTTTGCTCCGTCAGCTCCTTATAGAGGTGAGGTCGAGCCGAGAGGAACACTAAATTGCAAGAGGAAGGGTCACTCAATAGGAAGGTTTTCTTGGATCTCACAGTGTCCTGGCCGTCGAGGCCGCGGCGCAGTCGGAGGACGGGCATCGTCGACGCGATGTGCTCCAAGGGGGCTGTCAGCGTATCCTCCGAGTTCCTCCCAGCGGCCATGCTAGTCATTGCCAAATCATTTCCGCCAGCGCTGTACCTTCCCGACTGCGTCTTGTCGACAGGCTCCAAACTCACGGTAACGAGTTCCGCCCCGTCCAAGTTCCCAACCTTGTCAATGCACTCAAGAAATTTGAAAACCCCAGGGTACAAGCATCGCCTGGGCAGGCGCTTGTCGACCCCAACGGGGAACCTCCCCCCGGAACAGTGCAGCGTGTCATCGACGTCGCACAGCGTCTTTGTTCCCACCTTGTGGCCGCCGTTCTCGTCGACGGTTACTTTGGCTTGGGCTGCGATGTGCTGCAGCAGGTCCTCGCGCAAATGATAGTCCGTCACATCCTGCACCAGCTTCAGCATGTTGTGGTAGTCGCTGCCGGTGTCGATGATGTTCTTGAGCTTGGTGAGCTTCCTCCCCTTGGTCGAGAAGATAATTTCGCTAATGTGGGTCTGCAGGCCGAGGGGAGCGAAGCGGCGAGTTAGTATTGAAGTTGAAGTTGCGCGTGATTAGGGTTAGCGCGCCTCTTGCTGATTCTTACCTGGACGCCAGAGGCCCCTCTCTTCTGTAGGGCGTCAATCACGATCGCCTTGCTCACTGTGCTCATCGCCTTCAAGGCCGCCGGGCTAGAGAACAGCCTCACGGTACTGCTCGGAGACTCGACGAGGATCGCAGGCAGCTTGATGTTCTTGATTATATAGTTCAGCTCGTCCCTATCGTCGCTCTCAATGGCGTCTCTGAAGATGACCTCCATGGCCCTCCTCCGCCTCAGCTGAACTCCGCAGGCCTGGTTGCCGACGTTTTTAACGAAGAAGTACAGAACGCTCAAGACGAAGAACGACAGCAGGATCATCGCAATGTAGGCTATGGCCACGGAAGTCTCGGCGGCCGACTTGAAGAAGAAATAGATGATCGCAAACACGGGCACCAAAGGCGCCGGGATTTTGAAGACCATGAAGTTGGAGTGCTTCTCCGTCAACTCCAAGAGCATCCCCAGCTCCCGAACCTTTCTCTTGGCGCTATAGCTAGGCGTTATGTGCCTCTCATCTAGCGGCCAACTCCCGGTGAACTTCCGTATCTTACTCGGCACCACGTTGAGCAAGGCAAAAGTAGCAATCAAGGTTATGGTGGTGAATTCGAGGCAGGCGGGAAGGTACTTGATGAACGGGTGATTTTTCACCATGTCAGCGTAGCTCTGCCCCTCCGGTTCGTCGCCGGTAGTGGCTCGCTCGAAAAATACCGTGCTGGTCAAAATCCAGCCGTAGGCGATTATCATGGTGAATGCTAAGTAGAGGCGCTCTCTTGATCTTGTTTTATGGATTGGGGAGTTTTCGAAGAGGAAGAAGACCGCAAGCAAAAGGAGTAGGACGACAATTCCGCCATAGTACATGTTGTGCCAGGTCTGGTCCTCCATGGTGTCCTGCTATGGATGTGGGAGGTTAGCAGAGGGAGAGGTCGTCGGGCAGCAAGAACGAGTTCTGATGTTAGTTTGCCCACTTGGCCGGAGTTTTTATTGTGTGTGTTTGTGTGCGTTTTTGCAAGAATTAATAATGAGGCGCTTGATCGATGCAGCACCGAGTCAGGAAGCAATCTTGTCTTGTGAGTGCTTGATTTGTCCAGTGTGAAACTTTGCTGGAATGATAAAACTTGTTGCAAATCCTGTACGACCTCCTCCCTGCCCCCAGCTCCGAGCTTAATAACCTCATTTGCCATTTCACCCCCTGTTCATCGACACTTGTCGCCCGTAGCCTATTCGGCAAGACATCCCTCAACCTTTCTTGTCGTTGGAAGCTAGGGGTTAACTTTATCCTAATCCTGCTGCCTACTACTGTTTGAGACCGCGCAAGCAAAACTCATTCCTGTGCCGAAATCCCGTGCCACATCTCCCCACTCCCCCTCCTACTCCTTAACGCCAGCCCAACACCATCCCATCATGTCAAACTTGTCCTCCCCCACCAACTCCGAGACCTCGGCAAAGTCCTACTTAATAACATCAATCCAAAGAAGTAAAATTTCTCTCTCCCCGGCGGCCTACACCTCCCACACCTTCAATGCTGCCGACATCAACCGCAAGGTGACCGAAACGCTGTTGCTGAAGGCTTTGGCGAGAACCCCCGAGGCGAGGGCCTTGTCCATCTCCACTTTACTCCTGCCAGCTAGCAAAGCTGTTGCCTCTAGCACTGCGCCCGCCTTGGCGCGGCTATCGAACGAGGCCAGTGCGCCCGTCGTCAAGGCGAGCGCGCTGTACGCCTTGAGCCTGTACCTGAGTAACAGGCAAGTGCAGCCGACTCCGACCGCGCTCGATAAAATTACGCCAGTTCTGATTGATGCGGCGTTGACGTCCGCTCCGAGATACACTCGCTCTGAGCTCAACTCGGAATCCACCGTATCAGACCCGTCGAGCAGGATGTATAAGCACATTAAGAGGAAGTCGGGGTGGATTGACGGGACCCCCTGGGGCGAGGAAAGCGAGAAAGAAAGCGACATCCCGCCCATTCCCCTTGATGTACCGCCTCCTCCGACGCCCAGCGCCTTTTCGGAGAGCATTCAAAGGGTCGAGGGTAGCTGTATTGCAATTTTAAAGTCGCTGAAGACTTACATCAAGGGTTCCAACCAGAGAGTTGACGAGGAGGAGGAGGAGGAAGAAGAGGACGGAGAGATGGTGGTGGTGAAGAGCGGTGCCAATACAATAGTGTCAAGTAATTTGACGAATAAGAACGATGAAGCTAAGAACGAAACGCAGCAAGAGAAGGAGCAGGTGAGCGAGGGGTAGAATGCGTTTCGCTCTGCCTTAAAAATTCTAACACAGGGATTGACTGCAGAAATCCTTCTTGGACTCAATAAATCAAGCAGGCGCGGACAACAAAGACGGAGTGATTGAAGTCGCAGAACTCGACGACGACGACTCCCACAAATCTGTGGAGTCTGAGTTGACGCTGTACCTGGACCCAAATCCCTTATCATCGACGTCGATAAGGCGCGCAGGAGTGACCGGCCTTTCCTGTCTGACCACCGTGTTATTGCAGAAGGGCAAGAACAGCAAAAACGTCAGCAGCGTAAAGTCGTTCTTGGTCAACGGAGGACTAGACGCTCTCCTCTGTATAGCTTATTACGAATTCAACGACGACCACAAGAACAGGGGTGATATTGGTGACGCTGGCGGGCTCAGCAGCCAACATTTCTCGAGTGCCGGCGGCCTGCCGCTTTCCAACTCGAGCAACCCCAACAACAACAACAATAATAACAAATACGACCCACTGATGTCGGCTAGGAGCAGCTTGTCTAGCCACTCGGACGTCAGCTTCACTAGCAGCATAGTAAGCTCCGCCACCAACACGATTGACGCAAGCGAAAGCGGCCACGTCAACAATAATATGAGCAAGGTGAGAAGCGAAAACTTGCGCACACTGCGTACGCTGCGACGTTCCTCTACACACAAACTCTAACAAGTGCGTTCTCGCAGAACAAGAGTATCGTGCACAAGAATCAAGTCAACGCGTACATCACTTATCAGAACGAAAGGAGAGACAACAAGACCGCCGAGATAGTAAAAAACTTGTCGAGAGGGGGCTGGAAGAAGGAGGATAGTAGATTCAGAACAATAGACGACGAAAGGGACTACAAGGAGTTGAAGCTTCTCGGAGACGTGGTGAATAAGGCGCTAGGGACCGTGAGGGTCGACGATTTGAAGAGGGTCCAGGTCTTGAGAACGGCAAGGCTGAGAAGGTTTTTGGAGAAGTCACATCCAGGGGAGTGGGCCTTCGAATGCGAGTGCGACTTCTCAGACTTCTTCGCGCTTTTACCGCCGTCGAAGGAGGCCGAGCCATCCAAAAAGGTGATGAAGCCAAGTTGCGGGCTGTTCTGGTTGGTCGATGCTCCACTGTCGGAGTTATACTCCAAGAAGCTCTACGACGATCTGTTGTTCGATAAGCAGCTGAAGGAAGCGAAGGGAAGGCAGAAGAAGTTCAAGGCGAAGAAGGGCGACAAGGGACTGGACCTGAGAAAGAGACTGGGCGCCGCGAAGGCAGAGGCCAATAATGAATTCATAAGAAATGCTCTGGAGGACGAGCGTCGGCAGAGAATGAAAGAGAAGAAGTTGCAGGAGGAGGAGGAAAGGAACAAAAGGAAGTTGATGGGGGATTTGGCGAGAAGCACAGAAGTCCTAGTTGCGAGTCTGAGAAGTGACGGCGTCGACGTCGAGGAGTATTTCAGGGAGATTGAGATGGAGGAGAGGAGGGAGGCATGGATGAGAGAATTTGGAAACATGCAAGTCGTCGAGGATGTGCCGACCGAGAGGACGGAGACGACGGTGCAGGAGGAGGAAGACGACGCCATGAGGGTCGAGAGTGAATTGGAGAGGAGAGCGAGGCTAAAGAAGGAGGCGAGGGAGGCTGCGGACGAGCTCGAGAACACGTTAGAGGAAAGGGAGGAGAGGGAATTGGCCAGGGTCAAGTTCTTGAAGCAGGAGAAGAAGGAGGCGGAGAAGAGGAAGGAGCGAGAGCGAAAGCAAAAGGTGAGACGCGCTTGCGCTGCTACTGCTACTGCTATTCATTCGCCAGGTGCTTGTCCCAGACGTCTTACTCATCTTCTTCAACACCTCTGCCACACTACACCGCAGCTTCGGGAGGGGAAGAGCTGGATTCTCACGAGGAAGGAGGATCTCGCGAAGAAAGAAAATAGCAAAGAAAAAGCGAAGGAGAGGGAGAAGGAGGATCGCGTCAAGGAATTCAATAGATGGTATCCGAAATTACAAAATAGATTCTCCAGGGAGCATCGGGACAAGGAGAAGGAGTGGAAAAGCAGGGAGGTGCAAGAACGCGAGAGACGCGAAAACTGGATTAAAGAAGAGGAAACGAAGAAGGAGGAGGAGGAGCTAGCCAAGCAGGCGGAGCTCAGAAAGGAGGAGGAAGAGGAGAAGCGAGTGCAGGAGAAAATTGAACAAGTCAGACAGGTCAAGGAGGCGAAGCTCAAGGAGAAGAGAGAGAAGTTCGTAGCACTGAAGCGCCTAGCCATGGCGAGGCTCGGCGGCGCGACTTGGATGAAAAAGGACGGTGCCGCAGTCTTTTATGACACATTGGATTGGAAGGAGAAGGTGGATGCGGTAAAAGAAGAAATTAAGGACGTGGTGGGAGAAGAGGTTTTGGGACTCGGGAAAGAAGGAGGGAAGGAGGGCGGAGAAGGGAACGGAGGGGGAGAGGAGGCCAAGAATAAGGACGAGGATAATGAGGACGGATTGGAAGCGAAGGAGAAGGAGAAGGAGAAGGAGAAGGAGAGGAAGCCCTCTTCAGCTTCGCAGTTCATTGAGGTTGAAGTCAACGGCAAGAAGATGAGGCAGAACGTCGTAACTCAAGAATACGAGGAAATCAAATAAGTCAAATGTTTCATTTTATAAATCAGCGGGGTAATTTTTTTGGCATATTCATTTCTTGGACTTTGTGCTGTGCTGTATGGCGAAGCCTCCACCGACCCGCTTTGATTCTGACTTCTTCGCAGCTTTCTTTTTCTTCGGTGACAGCGGTATTTTCTTGGGTGCCGCCGCTTCCACCTCTTCCTGTTCCCCTTCGTCCTCCTCCTTTATCGCAATCTTGCCCTTGCACTTTTTCAAATGGTTGGACATCATGTCGTACGTAGTTTTTTCTCCACATTCAGCGCACGCGACCACTCTTCTTGAGCAATGCTCTTCCAAGTGGGTTGCCATTTCGCCCCTGGCAACGTTTAGTTTACATTTCGTGCAAGGAATCTGCATAGCGTCACAGCTACTTTCATGTCCCTCAAGCTCACGCCGGGGCACCTTCCGAGCGCAAGCGCTGCAGGTTTCAAGAACTTCCATGCAAAAGTTGTTCACATGAGAGTTGTAAGCCGCCATTGAAACCTCCGCCGCGCAGTGACTACACTGTGTGAAGCGAAATCGACATATTTGAGAGTGCGTCTGAACCTCCTCTTCGTTGAGGTCGAACATTTCACAGCCGAAGCTGGCAAATGGACACTGTTTCACTGCGTACTTGCAAACGCGTTGGTGCACAGCCATCCTCCCCCGAAGAAGCCTCGCCTTGCATCCATATTGCTCATTTTCGCAGGGGTAAAGCAAAAAGGTCGGTTGCGTCCCTTGAAACTTTCTGTACGCGAACGTGTGAGCTCCTCCACATTCTACTCCGCTGACAGTTTCCTCCCCCTCCGCTATTTGGCCGATGCAGCAAGGGGAGCAGAGCATTGGCGAATCCGCCACCACCTCGCGCATGGCTTCATTGAATCCGTCATTTTCGTTATTCCCAAACCCGACCGGTATCGCAAACGCCGAGCAAACGATAGGAGTCGCTGCCATCACCTCCTCGTCCCCCCCGATGCCTGTCATGTCTATCCCTCCCTCTTCATCAACTTCCGCCTCGACGATTTCTTCGAGATCGTCGCAAACGGCGTCAACAACTCCCAACCTCCCGCAATTATTCTTTCCGAAGCTCCATATCATGTTCTGGTCGCAAACAAGGCAGCCGTGTTCTTCGCCAAAGCTTGCGTCTACAACTTTGACCATGGTTCTCATTTTCGTTGGAGAAAAGACAGAGTTCTGATGCCCGAGCCCGAGGTTTCCATTTTCATTGTGACCCCAGCACCAGAGCCCTCCGTCCGCGCTCACAAGGCCGCTACTAGCACCCCCAGCTCTAACCTTCACTGCGTGAATTCCAACGACATCAAGATTGATTTCTTGCGGTTCGAAGACGTCGCCTGAGTCCCTGCCCAGCCCCAGCCTCCCATAACTGCCTTGCCCACAGGCGTAGACCTTGCCCTCCCTGTTCAAGAAAAGTGTGTGGTGATCACCGCAGGCGACCTCAGCGATTTGACCTATTTTACCAGTTTTTACGTTTTTAACGCCTCCTTTCTCAGCGTCCCAGCCGCCCCTTCCAACACCCAGTTGCCCTTCTTCGTTGCTCCCAAACGCCATAGCCTTGCCTTGGCCGTCAACGACAACGCTGTAGCTAAATCCAGCGAAGACCTTCCTGGCATCGAAGAATTCATTGACCTGCTTCGGTTGACAGTTGAAGAAGTTGGATTTGAGAGACTTTGCGAAGGTGAACTGAGAAACTGTGTGCCGTCTATTGCTCGTGGTGTCGTCCGTCAAGCAATCAAATTCGGAGTAACCAAGCTGACCTTCACTCCCGTCGCCCCAAGTATACACCGAGCCTCCGGACGTGCTCACTACACTATGGTACGCTCCGACTGCGATAGAGGTGACAACGTTTGTTGTTGTAGGAAGCGCGACCAACATAGGCTTCGTTATGAACTTTTTGGATAAGTGACCGGGGCCCAGACCTAATTGCCCCTTGAGGTTCCATCCAGTTGACCAGACTTGGCCCGACGGTGTCAAGAAGAGGCTGTGGAAGGGGGAGGCTTGGACCGTCATTAGGCTTTGGTCATTGCTCGCCTGCTTCTTGGGCAGAGCTTCGTCGTCTTGCTTGCCGTACACCATATAGCTTCCCGCATAAACGAAGCCTCCGCCTTCTCCGCGTGAGGACCATAGCTCCCAAGCGGTCTCCTTCCGCGATTTTTTAGGCGATTCGGCCCTGTAGGCGGACATGAGTTCTGAGTCGTCTTCGTCCACTTCAAATGTGATCGGAGTAGGAGAAAGGACATTGTTCGGAGAGGATTCGCCATCAGAGAATTCGTCGTCAACACCGCACTGGCCAAAAATATTAAAGCCCCATGAGTAAGCAGTGTAGGCAGACATCCTCGTCCCCTCCTTACAAAGAAGAAGAAGAGTTGGAATTTTTTACTTCGGTCCACGCTGGCAAATGTTCGGGCGGATACGTTTGATCTGCAACTAACAAGATGCTTGGGAGAGAATATGAGTTGTCCCAGCAAAAAAGCAAAAGTGGTGGTTTCAGTTTCTTGGTTTCCGCCCCTCTCATTCCTCTTTTTTTACTTGCCCAGGGTCTCCCACGAGGTGCAAAATCATTTCCTTCTCCTGCCAGTTGCAGTGCGCAGAACAGTCTTCCCAACAAACCTGCGCCACCATCTAGCTCTCGCCGACGCCTGCCCCCCTACTCTCGCCCCCTCCTCCCGCCTCAGACTAAACCAACACACAACATAAGTTGGATCTTCGGAGCCCGACCCAAGGTTTTCTTCCTCCATCCCTTACCATGCCTTCCCCTTCTCATCTCCTCCTCCGCCTTTTTCTCCTGTGCCTACTTCCTATGGACTCACTCTCGGAAGACGTGCCCGCACCTACTTGCTTCACACTTGGTCTTTATGATGGTTGGGGAGACGGGTGGGGTTCGTCCGTGGAGCTTTCAACTGTGGTGAGTAGCATAGCATTTTTAGTTGGCCGTTTTTATTATTCTCGACCCCCCCCCCCTCACCCTTTTCTTCTCGCCCGCCCTCCGCCTCTCTGCGTAACAGGCCGTCGACTCCACTCCTGGCTACCAGGCGGTGACTGGTCTGAACCTTGGTTCGGGTGATTATGAGGGAGTTGATTGGTGCACCACGAACGCCGGTTGCTTCGACATTTCCCTAGAATGCACCTCCTCATGGGGCTGTTCCTACAGCGAAGAGGTTTACTGGGACCTTAAGCTAGGCGACGATTTGGTTTCCTGGGGAGGATTGTGGCCAGATGGCAGCCCGAGGCCAGATGGCAGCAGTGGATCAACCTTCACTGACAACGGTCTAGAGGTTACTCGAGTATGCTTACCTTTTCCGGCCGTTGCCACTGATGCGCCGACGCCAGCTCCAACCCCAGTCGGCTTTACCCCCGCGCCAACTCCCACACCTGCGCCGACTCTGGAGGCAACTTGCTTCACGTTTGAGTTGGAAGATTCATACGGTGATGGCTGGGGGGGGCCAAGTTTAGCCCTCAAGGTGGAGCCTGCAGTAAGCGCTCCCGGATCCACCTCCAAGACGGGAATGACGTTGGCCGACGGCACTTTTGACACCGAAGAGTGGTGTACTGCTAACGACGGCTGCTACGACATAACCTTCGAATGTCTCGGCTACTGTTCTTACACGAATGAGGCATCTTGGGTTTTAAAATTAGGGGGAGACGAGGTAACTTCTGGAGGCGGCACCTCTATTTATGATCCAGTGGTATCGCGCGTATGCTTCCCCTTCTCTGTAACCGAAGCACCGACGGCAGCGCCCACTTTCACCCCCGCCCCGACAGCAACTCCTGCTGAATCGGTATGTTTCGATCTGAAATTATACGACTCTTACGGCGATGGCTGGTGTTACGATGGCGCCTGCACGTCTCTCTCTGTCACGTCTACTTCTCCCGGTTTCTCCAACACCGAATACGTTGACATTGTCATCAATGACTACGCGGAGTTGGATGCGTTCGGATCAGCTGACAATTCGCAAGGTGAGAGGCGAAGAGCAGCAGAAAGCACGAGACAATGTCCTCCACTTTTTTTAACAACACGCCTCGCTCGTCACAGCTACCACTGAAATATGCATGCCAAACTCGGGAACTTACTCCTTCACCATTACGGATGGCGATGGATACGCCACCGAGGCCTCATTTGAGCTCTGGTATTCCGGAAAAGAGTTCGACTCAGGCTCAGGCCCAGGCACCACCATCGTCACTCTCGGGGTCGACTTCACCTTATCCCCGACTGTATCTCCGACCCTCGCGCCGACACAGGAGCCTACGATGGGCGCGACGGTGTCCATGATGCCCACAGCCACCACGGAAACCTTCACATTGAAGATGTACGACAGTACCGGGAATGGCTGGAGGGACGCTGTAACCCTAGAGATCGACTTCAAGGGCTCAGAGAGGGAGCAGATCTTCACCCTCGACGAAGCCATGGATTTTTATGCCGCAGCATGCGAGCAGGTTTCGACGCACTGCGACTTCACGTCAAGGAACGTCATGCTCCAAAACGATGGCGATTTCGATATCGTACTAAAGTTGGATTCAGACCACGGAAACCAGGCTGACCTGGGCGAGGCGTCTTACGAGCTCATCGACCTCGCCTCGGGTCTCTTGGTCGCCACCGGTAAGGGCGGCGACTTGAAGTCCACCTTCACGCTTCCGTTTTCCTCTGCAAACGCGGTTGCAGCAATTACCGCCGCCCCCACCGCTGCCCCTGTCTGCGATGTAATCGATTGCGACAATGACTGCTTGCTTAACGATTTTTCAGGCTATTACGCCTACAACTACACTGACATGCTCCTCGATAGTATTTGCCACTACTCATTTTATGGTTACACAAATTTCGACTGTAAACGATTAAATTACGACAACGGCGCTTGCGACGAGACTTTGTCTGTCAGCGGAAGCATTTGCACCAGCGAGCTCTCGTTCACAGGAAGCATGCCGTTTGTCAGTCGACACTGCTGCGACGTCATGAAGGTGAGGAGCGGCAGACAATTTCCAAAACTCTCGGCGATAATTATTTTCTAACATAACAAACATAACGTAACGTTTCTATCTCTCAAACTCAGGAATTGGAGACAACGTTTGGTTCAGACTACGACTACGGTCTCGGCAACACCGAAACTGCGCTTGAATCCCTGGGAAGTATCCTCTGCAATTCGAAATGCTTCCTCGAAGCCCGTAAAGTTGCCCTGAGCATCAGCTCAGATCTCTCGGTCGCACTTAATGGATTCTGTGTCGTCGATACCGAAGCCCCGACCTTATCCCCCACGTTGTCACCCACGCCTGATGGCCAGACCAAGGCCCCGACACAGGCTCCTACACTTTGCGGTGGATTTATCGACTGCACTGGGTCATGTTACCAGCAGGACTCAACTTATTGTTCTAATTATGCTACAGGTTGCGACGGATTTGTCGCATCTTGGACCTCTGATAGTGTGTGCGACGATAATACACATAGCCCGAACTTTGCCTGCAAAGAATACAATTACGATGGCGGCGCATGCGATGTCCCTCTAGACTTCACTGACTGCGACGGGACTGATTACTACGCGGAGGACTGTGTCGACTTAGGGTTTGACACCTGCACCGACTACAAGGACTCCAAGAAGGGCGACGGAACCTGCGACAGTATGTTCCTCTGTACCGACCACGACTTTGACTCTGGAGACTGTGCAAGCATGGAGTGTGTCATTGCCGGCGTTTCCATGGGCTACACGAGTGGAGAGTGTTGCGTCAGCCTCGAGACCGCAGCCAACATGATTTTCGAAGGCACCTTCTCCCCAACAAGCTATGCCAACGCTGGCTATTGCGGCAGGGGTTGTGGCCCAATTTCGGTGGTTGGCATGAACATCGTCGACATGCTCCTCCAAACTAACCAGCAAGAAGAATTTATCCAGGAGTGCCTTCTCCTTGGGGTCGACCTCCGTGGTGGTATCAGTTCGGGCGTCACGAATTCCTCCGTAAATGCCGGCGACCCCGACTTCAGATTCACAGCCGACGGCGGGTTCGTCGGTTGGTCTGAAGATTCTGTGCCGGCAAACACTACCATGTCCTCCGATGTGGTCGTGTTGGAGATGGACCTCTTGATTCCCTTCACAATTTCTCGCCAAGATGTGGACCAGACCATTGCATTCCCCGTGTCGAAGACCATCGAGTTAGTGAACGAGCTCGTTGCGAGCGGGATTGATGGAGTGGGCGAAGGGGACATATTCATGCAGTTTAGAGAGCCCACCTCGGAGGAGACCGCCCGCAGACTCTCATCGACCTCTCGAGCACTAGCAGACGCCATGTGCACCGTGTTGAGCTTCGAAATCGCAATCGTTTCGCCCGAGTGCTGCACCAAGATTGAAGGAGCCGCGATCCCTCTCTACATCGACCCGACTGCCTCTTCGGCCTCCTTCGCCGACAGCACCTTGTGCGCAGGAACCTGCTACGACGCTGTCATTCAAACGATGCTCATGGCGGAGTCCCAGTTGCCGGACAGAGACCTGGTGCAGCCATTCGTCGACGAATGCTACGCCAACCACGGCGGATCTGGGGCAATAAATACGCCCGCGCCCACGGGAGCTCCAACCATGGCCCCCACCATCCCCGAGGCGACTCCGGCCCCAACAACTACAGACACCGAGCTCATAGCCGAGGTTTTGATGACTCCTCGCTTCGACAAGGATTACTTTGATACTAGGACGTACGTTGAGGTGGTGAGGAACGTATTGTACGACACCAGGCAAGCGACGTTCGGCAGTGCGATCATGAAGAATACAACTCTAGTGAGTTGGTCGGCGGATACCATCTCGCTCAACGTCGAGTCCACCAAGGCTGGCCAGAACGACAATCTTAACTGCCTGTTTTTGGGAGCTTTTCCGCTGGGCATTACCGACTACGACTGTTGCCTAACGCTCAATACGCTGGCCCCTAGGATGTTCTTTGCGGATTCCTCGTCGATAACAAGCACCGCATTCTTCGCAAACGAGGCGACGTGCGCCGGATCCTGTGCTCTGACGACCATCTCAGCGTTGCAAAAGGCGGAGGAGCCACCCTTCGATAAGGGTGATGCGGCCCAGCCTTTCATCGACGCGTGCTACGACGTCTTCACATCCGATCTACAAGATTTGTATCCCAGGTCGACGGAGGCGCCGACAGCCGCGCCGGTGCTCGAATGTGAAGTTGGCGGAGTTCCCCTTGGATACCCCAGCGAGCAGTGCTGCACCTACATCGAAGATCACGGGGTTGACCTCTTGAGCGGTTACTCAAACATTGTTGACTTCGTTGGTAACTCGTCATCACTACTGTGCAAGACGAGCGAGTGCCAGGACTCGACTAAGAGGTTTTTGAGCCTGTACCCCCCGAGTCCCACCAGGAACTATCAGGTGGACTTCACCAACATTTGCGATGGAAAACTGGCCGACTCGACGATGGATTGCTTTGTGCCAAACCCTGGTGACCCTGACGGCCCGGTGGTCGAGCTCGGGGTGATAAGTAGGGACTGCTGCAACAACGTCAAGAGGCTGACCAACATCATCATTGACTACAAGGATCAGGACGGAGGCATCGGGGCAGACTTGAGTCCTCAATTCGCCAAGGCGAACACCTGCGGCGACGAATGCAAAGCTGCCATGGACGCCATTTTGGTTGGTGAGTAGTGCTGCTGAGCATCGACAACGATATGATATGATATGATATGATGGATTTATATTATGTATTACTAACTAACACATTTTGTTCAGCTTCCGAGCAGCTTCTGGGAATAACAACTTTGTTGTCACCCTTCGACACCGAATGCAAAAAGCTGGAGGTTTGCACGGCCCTCGGGAACGACCTGGGGATGACTACCTCCACCTGCTGCACCGATCTGAACGCCGTCGCCGGCACGATAATATCAGGGGAGAAGAGGGACGTCGCCGCCAACGCCCAGCGCTGCGACACCAGGTGGGCTTGCTTCGACAAGTTCGCCCTCGCGCTGGGCTACGCAGAGCAGCAGGTGAGCGGAGCGAGGACCGAGGCGAGGAGTGAAGCGGCGAGTTGTGGATGTGGTAATTCCGCTCGTTATATATATTGTTGCGCTACTTTCTTTGGTTGGGATTTCGATACCATCATTGCCACTACGCTACGCAATTCTAACTCGTGAACGCCAATTGTTGACGGCCTTCGCTACACTCGTCGCAGCTCGAGCTCGAGCTCGTTCTGCAGCCATTCATCGACCAATGCGAGCCTTTCCAGGATCAGGTCGTTGACATCATTGAGGGGTACGAGTTCGACACGATCGACGCGACGAGCGACTTGGACGAGGCCTTCGAAAGCCTAGAGAACATACCCAACTACGGCAAGGTCCTCCAGAAGTTCTGCAACTACCCCACGACGTGCGAGACCGACGACCTGTCATGCATCGCCGACATCCTCGGCGTCGACAGCATCCACCACCCTTCCTTATTGGTCCTATTCTCCGGCCTATGCCCCTGCGTGGAGACGCAAGGCAGCTCCTCTTCCTGCAGCGCCTGCGAGGACAAGGTCACCGAGACCGTCGCCCTCTGCCTCGCGCAGACCTTCGTCGGCGTCACGGTCGAGGCGAGCATGGACGCCAGCGGGATCGACGTCCCGGAGGCGGGATCCGTGGAGCTCCTCCTCCTCGTGACCGTCTTGGAGGAAGCCATTAAGTGGACCGTCGGGGACAAGAGCAGCGACGTTAAAATAAAGAGCATCGGGGGAATGCCGGTGAACCAGAGGCGAGCGCTGGAGGGGTCCACGACCATCGAGTTCTCAATAACCTCTCCTTTGCCTTGCGCCGACTCCTCGTGCTCCGAAGCCTCTTCCATGGGCTCCGAGAAGCTGAGCCAATACAACTCGGCTCTGGCCGAGAAGACAGGCTCCTCCTGCACGCACCGTTGCTTCTCTTCCAACGTCGCCGCGGCCGCGACGCTTGTGGAGATGAAGAACCCCGACCTCGACGTCGACTGGTCGGTGATGTCAGACCTGAGCGAGAGCTTGACCGTCGAGAGCGTCAGCGTCGACGAGGAGGTCGATTTCGGGGAAGTGAGCAACGACTTTCCGAACTTCGCAAGTCAGGAACCGGTCATCAACGAGGATGGGGAGGACGATGAGGGGGATGGGTTCAGTATTATTGGGGGGGGTGGGAGGGTTGGGGTTGGGGTAGGGGTTTGGGGGGGTACTTTGGGGTGGGTTGTTACGGGTTTGGTGTGGGGGTTGGGTTTTTATTAAATAAGCACTTGAGCGAGAGATTAAAAGATATCAATTTTTAAACTGAAAAACCTACCAAAATTTTATTGTGCAGGCCAGGCCTTTCAAGGGGGGGCGTGAATGAAGAGAGTGAAGGGTACAGAGAGAATGAAGAAAGGGAAGAAAAGGAAGAGAGGGAAGAAAAGGAAGAGAATGAAGAGAATGAGAGTCAAGAAAATGAAAACAACGAAGGGAACGATGGAAACGAAGGGAAAGGCGACGAAGAGACTCGAGGACCCGAATCGATACAGTAAAAATAAATAAATATATTTCTTGTGCGAAAATGGTTGCGTGTTATGCAGCATGTATGATTTCAAAATGTGATCCCCCCCCTTCCCACCCTCCCAGCTTTGCTAAAATACGCCTATACAACTTCCCTCTTCGGTAGGTGGTGCCACTCCAAGCACTCGACTTCGTCTTCTCCAATTTTACCCTTCATCTGTTTCGGGGGTGTGTAAGAATGAAGGCAGTTTTCGTCCACCTCTCTCTCTTTTTCTCTCTTCTCACCTCTTCGATTTTAGCATCATTAAAATCAACAAGTTTATAAAGCTCAGCCCTCAACCCCCCCTTAGCCTCTTCCATATCAATCTCCCCCCTCCTCCAGCACTCCCTAAGTTCATTAGTAAGCTGCTTCGCCAGCTGCCTCCCATACTTATCCGGGATAGTAGTAAAGAACTTCTGCTCCTCCCCATTCGCTTCAGGATCACACGCTCTCAGCTGCTCCCCAGCGTCAGCCAAGTAAAGCTTCGAAATCTCCACGCCCGCTTCAACGCCGGCGAGGCTCTTAGACTCGACGCAGGCGCTTAATGCGCAGTTGTAGGTGTGGTAGTTGGGGTAGCAATGTCTGATTCTCATGCGTCTGATCCATTCTTTTGCCATTTTGTAATCGCCGACGGAGGCGGCGGCGCCGATTGCGGTGGTGTAGGATACGACTGTTGGCTCGATTTGGTTCTGGAGCATTCCTAGTATGATGCCTTCGCAGGCTAGGCCGTTACCGGATTTTGCGAGACGTTTTAAGGCGATGTTGAAGGTTATTACGTTTCCTTCTGTTCCGTGGACTTGGCGCATTTTTTCGATCACGGCGAGGGTGAGCTCGGTCTCGCCGCAGAGCTCGCAGCAGTTTACGACGGAGTTGAAGGAGGAGATTTCGGGGGGTTCGACGCCGGTTTTGGAGTTCGATGATTCGGTTATCCAGTAGAAGAGGATGGCAGTGGCGCGGCGAGACTTCTTCTGGCTCAGGCACAGCCGGAGGACGCGAAGCCAGGTGTAGCTGTTCGGCCGAAGGCTACGAAGTTTCATGAGCTCGAGGATTTTTACCGCCAGCTTCCAGTTACCTTCCTTCTCAGCGTCGCTGATCGCCTTGGAGTGAATTTTGAGGGCCGAGTTGAACACGTCCTTGGACGTCTGGCAGGTGAGGCTGTCGCCTCTTTCGGGGCTGACGTCGGCTTTGTTGGCGGCTGTGAGGAGGCGGAGAGCCAGGGGGGTGTTGTCGAGCTTTTCGGAGGCTATGACGCCGAGCCCGAGAAGGGAGCGGCCGGAGGACGCGGTCCCGATGGTGTCGAGCTCGTAGCCGGCTGCCTTCGTGAGGGAGAGGACGGACATTACGCCTTCCCACTTTTTGGGGGGGGGGGTAGGTTAGGAGGGCGTTCAAGTTATCTTAATCTTCTTAACGTGGGTCATCTACTTACCTCCTCCTGTATGACTGCCTCCCTCGCAACCTGCTCGAAGACTCTCAACTCCGGCGTCTCCCCCCCCTCAACGATCCAGCTCCTCAGGACGAGCGTAGCCTCGCTGACGCACTTCTCGTCGCACAGCCGCTGAATCGCTAGGACGTAGGTCTGAGATTCGATGGGGACGTTCGCAGATGACATCGCCTGCATTATCGCGAGGGTGGAATCGATGGACTGAGGGTCCCTGGAGAGGTACGTAGCGGACTGAGCGTATCTGTTCGAACAGAGAGAAACGACCGCCGAGGAGCGGGGCGGGGGCGACGGGTTAGAATACTGCAGCACGGTGTTCTCAGCTTTGTCGCTATCCTCCTCTCCGCCTCTCACCTATTCAGGAGGTCTGCGGGGAGGGGTACATCAGACTTGAGGCACGTCTCGATAATGGAGCGGGCGGGAGAGACGGCGTGGGGGGTGCAGGAGCCGTAGTTGTCGGACATGGAGAGGAGGGCGGAGGTGTAGGCGGAGGGGGGGACGGGGGTGGCGGGGGAGGTTGAGGCGCAAGCATTCGTTAGTTGCTGGGCGAGGAGCGAAGCGACGAGTTAGAATTTTGTTGGAATGTTGGTGGGCGTGTTGGAACGTTGGTGGGAGTGTTGGAACGTTGGTGGGCGTGTTGGAACGTTGGTGGGCGTGTTGGAACGTTCTTGGTCTCACCTTTAGCTTCCTCGTAGCAGTCTTCCACTCCTTCGTCTCTGCGCACATCTCGATAGCCTCTAGCGTAGCCTGAATATCACCTCCTGACTCCGGCCTCCTCTCGAATCCCTTAATTTGAATGCCTCCCTCACCGTCGCCGTTCGGGTCCTTCTTCTTCTGCTGGCGCGGAGCCCTGGGCGGAGGAGACAGGCCGAGCTTGTTCATAATGTTTTGCCTCATAGTGCTGACGTCCGCAACTTGGAGGTTAAGGTCTTGTGATATTTTACGTAAATCACGGAACTGAGCACTCTTTATTGACTGGAAGGTGTACTCCGTGTTGGGAGAAGTGTTGGTCGAAGTGATGGGAGTGTTGGTAGCTAGAGAATTGTCTGTGTTGGTAGCTGTGTTGGTCTCATCTGCTGAAATGGCCGACCGGCTGACTCGAGATTTGTAAGTCTTTGGGGAAATAACGTGAAAGGTGTGGGTAGGAATTAGATGAAGCGCCAATAATGCCAATGGCAGGCAGAGGAGTTTCATTATATAGGCTTAAATTAGGACCTCCGCCGGACAAATAGAGCAACAAGGGTTGAGGTGGCAATTGATGATTCATCAGAAATTGTGATTTTATGCTGGAAAAATAAGATTTATACTTTTTATTTTATTCAATTTTAGCTGTCAAAAAGGGCACCGAGTGCTCACACGACCATTCAACGACCATTCAACTCCCATTGCAGTAATTACAATAACTGCGTTTCTTTCAGCTTTCTCTCTGTTATCTCACCGAAACAACACCTCAACATTTTTGCTGCACCTAAAAGTGCTTGCTGTACGGCAACAACATGTACGTCAACAACATGCACGCATTTAGGGCAGCATTTATTGTTGCTCATCTACTCATCGTCACCCTTCTATTTCAATCAGTGAACTTCTCCCATTCATTGAATCCTCTCGGGAGTACTCTCGGTACTGGACTAAGTGGCGTCGCCAGTTCATCACTATCCCGTCGTGCCCTCCTCCAGACAACTCTAGCCACGACCTCTCTAGTCACGTCAAAAACTTCACAACTCGAGCTCCCCACACCCCCCTACAATCCCTCCCAACAATTCCCCCGTTCCCTCTTCTCCTACACTCTCCTCCCCTTAACCTCCACCCTAACCGGCAACATCCCCACCCTCCAATCAACCCTAATCCCTTCCAAACTCTACTCCCACACTCAACCCCTCGGCATCGTAAACGTCAACACCCCTTTAAACTCTTTCGCCCAAATAACCCCCTCAGGTCTAACAATAATAAACCCTCTACAACCTACTCCCGAATACCTCTCCCTCCTCTCTTCATTAACTAAATCCTACGGCCCAATCTCCCACATCATCCTAACATCATCAGCCGTTGAACACCGTTCATCGTTTAATACGTTCTCGCAGTATTTTCCTGATGCTTGTAAGTACGTTCCGGAGGGGTTGTATAGTTTTCCTTTTGATTTGCCGAGCGAGTTTTTAGGTTTGAAAGGGGGGAAGGTGTTTAAATTGAAGGAGAGGTTACCGCCTGACATTGAAGTTGAGGTAAGGGTAAACGTTTTATTTTATTTTTTTATGTAAGAAAAAAGGGATACTAATAAAAACAACATTCTTTCCATAACAAGTTTCTAGGCCCATTTAAATTCAAATCAATAGGAACATTCGTCGAATCAACTCTCTACATCCCTTCCCTTAAAACCCTTATATCCACCGACACGGTCTGCTCGATAACTGAAAACGTTCCGAAAATTTTATTGGAGGATAGGAGAGGGTTGTTGTATCATGCGAGGGATGGTGTTGAGGAGTATGTGGAGGATAGGGAGGCAGAGTGGAGGAAAGGTTGGAAGAGGATGAGGTGAGTTGTTCAGAAGAAGATGGACGGGCGTTTTGTTCTCAAGAACATTTTTCTAATGACGTCGAGTCGCCACGAAGTCTGTTTGGGCTGTGCTTTTTTCCGAGGGGTATTAAGGTTGACAGTGTATTGGAAGCTTTCAGTTCATCTCGAAAAGTCGACAGCCGTATGAAAAACTTGGACGACCAGGGCGTTCCTTTCAACCTGTACCCTTGGAAATGGGTAGGAGACATCGATGAAAGCTTCAAGGGTTACGGTGATGGGAAGCTTTTCGTGCCGCCTATTTTAACGAAACTCATACTAGATAGGGAGCCAGCTGCCGTGGAGAGGTGGATGGAGGTGAGGATGTTTTTAAAACGGGCGTGTGTACTGAAATATCAACATAACACGCCCAGCTCTAAAATCGTTCTTCATTTTCTAACGTCACCCGACGCCCCCTTATATTGCCACTCGCTTCCGCTCGGTCTTAGAGGGTCTGTCGGTGGGATTTCGACAGGGTCGTCCACGTGCACTTCAACGAGGAGACTCGTGCAGGACCCGAAGATTTCAAGAACGCCGTTCGAGAATTCTTGGACGGGAGGAGCAGGTGAGACTGAAAACGAGGAAGAGGAAGCGGAAAGCTGGATATTCAACATACATGATCAATCCTTACTGTGTGGAAAGTCGCTGCTGCTAAATTATACGTCGTTATTAACGACACGAACGCCCCTTTAATTGCAACTCGCTTCGCTCGTCGCAGGTTCTTGCCCGGGGACTTGGCGCTTCTGCAAGAGGCTAGCGATGTCCTGACCAAGGTCGGAGTCGTCGCGGAGAGTAAGATTTGCGATGGAGAGAAGGGGAGAGGGGATTTAGGACGAAGGTTCAGCTAACCTAATCGATGAGAGTAAGAAGTATATAACAGTGTTTTTAAAATAACTAAACACTCTTTTGCTTCTTCCTTCTCTCTCCCCCGCCCCCTCTCCCCTTCTCCCAAATCATTACGCTGCTGCATTACGTTCCACAAACTCCGACTTCTCCGCACTGCACTCCGGGCATTTGAAACCATCAGGGAAGAACTTCTCCTCCCTACCCTTAGCCGGGAAGAGAGTGTACCCGCAATTTCCACACTCGAATATCTTAACTGCGAGCTTGAAGGGAACCGGGGGGATGATAAACGTTAGTCGAATGTTTATTTTTCTTCTCGAACAACACCACACCCATCTTTATCTCTCACCTCCACTATCAGGTTCTTTCTCAGGTTCCTTCGGTTTCCCCTGTTGATCAAGCAGTCCCCTCGCTGCCTTCTGACTCTCCGTCATTCCCTTATAGGGATCCTCGGGATCCTTGAAACCTTCCTGAACAAGGTTACCATCTTCATCGTAATCCGGCACGACAGACTGGTATTTGTAGTAATTTTCAGCGTCTGAGACGAAGTCGTTTGAAACTACTTCGTTGTAGATCTCCTGGGCGTCTTCTTCGGATAAGCCTAGGACGTCCCAGCCTGAGGTTAAAGTTTCGGAGGGACCGCAGGAGACGCAGTGGGTTTTGTAGGCGGTTGAGGCCATTGTTTTTTGGGCTACTGAGACGATTGAGGAACCGCCGGAACGGTAGTTTGAAGCGAGCATGTCGCGGATTGGTTGGAGACTTGATTTACCTGGAGCGAAGCAGGAGGAGCGAAGCACGAGTTAGAATTGTACTGGAACGTTGCCCCCTCCACCCTCTCTCCCTCACCTTCCTCGCTTTTAAGTATACACCCTCCGAAAAAAAGTAACTTCCCCCTACTAGCAGGCTGCTTCCTCATCCCCTTCGCAACATTAACGAGAAGTTCCCCCGCCTTCCTCTCCGATAAATTAAACAAAGATAGAGCATAACTCAAAGCCTGTATAGAAGCGATAGTAACAACCTTCTTCTTAACGAACAACTCAAGATAACTCGTATAAAGCTCCTGCTTATTAGTAATAATTTTCTTACTAGATTCTTTAAGACACAATCTCATTTCCTCAGGCGAAGATGAATGGTAAACCATCTCAGATGCGAAGGTAGCGATTATGTTTGAACGACGGGTTTTTAGAGCGTTTAAACCGGCGTAGCTGCCGCCGACGACGGCGGCTGTACCGGCGATTGCGGGAGCGACTACTTTTAACATTATGGAACGAGGGTCAATGGGGGGCTGGTATTCGGGGGTTACGTCGGTGGAGGGGGAGGATTCGAGTGTGGTTTGTTCTTGGCCGTCGCCGCCGATTACGTCGCCTTGGGGGGTGGGGGTGGGAAGGGGGGTGTTAGATGTGTGTTTTATTCTGAAAAAAAATTGGAGAGGGTTTCTTAAAACACACGTTTTCTCTTTCTCTCTTTCTCTCTCTCTCTCTCTCTCTCTCTCACCTGATTCATCGTATAAACTCGTCAACCCCTCTTGAACCTCCGTGCTAACATCGAGGTTCAAAGGAACGCTCAAGCTGGCAGTCTTGTGAGAGGGGGGGGGGAGGTCTTCGGGGTGGAGGTAGGAGGATTTTAGGGAGGAGAAAGAAGGTTTGAGAATGCGAGGGGGGGGAGGGAGGAAGGAGGAAGTGTATGGGAGGAGGAGGAGGGAGAGAAGGGGGAGGTAGGACTGCATGTTTATTTGATTATGTCTGATTGGATCGGGTGGTTATTTGGGCGGAATGCGAAGGGGTGAAATGCCGGTGAAAGCTGAGACGAGCGTGGTAGGACGAGCGTGGTAGTAGGATTTGTGGGGTTAGGGTTGACGAGCGTTGTAGTAAGGATTTGTGGGATTTGTAGGGGGTTGTGTGCCTAACTAACCCTACGTTCCTTTCATTGAGATATAAATCTACGAGCAGTTCTGAAAGGTATCTGAACGGTTTCTATGTCTCGTATAATGTTCGTAGTGTGTTCTATGACCTCAGCAGAGCACTTTATTATGTTACGCATAGCGAGGTCGTCGTCTAAGAGGGACGCTTTAATTCATTAGCACGCGTAACAGCGTAACTCAGAGTAGCTCGTAGCATTTATGAAAGTTTCAAAGATACGATTAGAACGATCAAAGCTGCGATTTACTCACGTTACGGACGAAAATATCCTCCCAGTGAAATAGTGATTGGTGAAACACTATTGTGAAATCACTGACAAACTTAAACCTCTGCTGTGAGCCGTCCGTCATGACTTTAATGTCTCAACAACGGCCTTACTATTCCCATTCAATACCGTAATGTTACAATAATGTCGTGAAATCGTCGTAAAGTCTGTCTATTGCTCCTCCTTCGATCGCCTTATGTCGTCGATTTGCATAACTCATCTTTACGAACATTTAACATCATTATCAACGTTTAATCCACTATTGAACGAACGATATCGTTTTTTCATCTGCATAATGTACCGTCATATCATTGATATACGCCGTGAATGCTGTTTATTGGCCAATATATGCCATAAAACTAACACATCCTGTTTCTTTCTACAAACGTGAATCACCACCACGCAGCAACGTCAACACCCTATCTTATCGCACTTACTTCGCACTTACTTCCCAGGGTACTAATAATAACAACAACAAAATGAAGTTGTCTCTAGCCGCCGCACTCCTCCTCCCTCTAACAACAACTGGCTTCATTCTCCCTCCTCCTCTCCCCTCCTCAACCCGTCTAAACCTGATAGCCCCCTCCGGCACCGACGCCCTCTCCAAGATCGTATCCGAAAGTCCCTCCCTCCCCTCCCCCCCCTCCGTCCTAAAAACCCTAAAAAAAGTAACCTTCCCCGCCTCCCTAATCGCCGGCTACGTTTTAACCCCCTCCAACCGCGTCTTAGCCTCTGCTCTCGGTTCGGCCGTAACCGGCACCTTCGGTTTAGTAGGTTCCTCAAAAATGGACGCAACAATCTTCCACACTTCTAAAGTATCCCTCGCGAAGCTCCTCCTAAGCAAGGATATTAGGGATGTTAGCGAGGAGGAGGTTGAGGATGTTAGGAGGAGGTACGGTGTTGACGAGGAGGAGTGGAGGAATTTTAAGGCTGATGTGCTGAGGGATTATGTTAGGGCGGAATGCAAGGTGAGAAGAGAGAAGAAGAAGGACACGAAAAAACAAAACAAACAGACGCTGTTTTCTAACACCGTAAAAATCGTTCCATTGCACCCCGTATTCCTTATCGCCCTTTCCTCTCATTCTAAGAGTTCAATGCTCAAAACGACCGACTCCTCAATCGTAACAGACTTGATATCCTGCCTCTCCCTCCCCCCCGTCTCCGTCGGTCTCTCAATCTACGACGCCGCCAACGGCGTCTACGCCGACCACTGCGCCTGGACATCCTCCGAGGACCTCGAAGACCCCGAAGGTTTAGAGTACGCGTGCGTGGGGAAGTTCTGTTATTTGTGCGAAAGGATCTTCAAGGACGAAGGCGAAGAAGAAAGAAAATACGAGGTCGACAGGATTAGTAAAGTCTTCAGCATGAACGAGAAACAGTGGGATGAGAGGGTCAGCGGTGTGGCGGTGCCGTTTTATGAGAGGGCTTTGGGGAGCGCGAGGAGGAAGGAGGAGGTCGGGGCGGATATGCTTAGGAGGGCGAGGGAGCAGATTGGGATCAGGTGAGAACAACAACAATAAGAGGGGCAAAGACACGGAGTAGGCTAAGCTAGGACGTTTCAGAATAAATATTGAAAGCCAGAACCCACCGCCATGCGATTCTAACTCGTTTCGGTCAATCTTCATGCTTCGCTCGTCGCAGGGAGACGGAGGGGGCGAGGATGCATGAGGTCACGTATGAGGAGGCTGTCGAGGAGGTTCTTACGGAGACGGTGGGGGTGCTTGAGGTGGGGAGGTTGACGAGGTTGAGAAGCGTGCTTGGGATCAGCGAGGCGGGGGCGGCGAGGCTAGAGGCGGAGAAGACGAGGCCGCTGTTCGAGGCCAAGGTGGAGGGCGTACTGGAGGACCTCAAGGAAGGGGATAAGGCCCTGAGCTCGCTCGTGGGGAAGCTCGCTATCGCGAGCGAGGACTTGAAGATCTCCCCCGTCGTCTTCGACTCCGTCCTCTCCACCCAGATCAAGAGCACCTTCAGCGCCCAGTTCACCCAGGTCGCCCAGTTCGTCCGCGTCGGCAACGTCTCCGGCGTAAAGTCTGGCGTCGACTCCATGATATCCTACCTCAACTCCGTCACTTCCTTCCTCCAGAAGATCGACAACGGGATGGAGGGCGACGAGACGGTCGCTGAGAGGATTCTTGGTTTCGAGGTAGGGATGGGGATGGCCAAGGAGAAGTCTAACGCTTACAGGATGTACTTGAAGGCTAGTTTGAGCGAGAATGAGAGCAGGTTGACGGAGGAGGTCAAGGCTACCTTGGAGAGGTTCTCCGACTTGACGAAGCTCTCCAAGTTCGACGCGACTGTCGTTTACAAGGAAGTCGTGGGACCCTTCCTCAAGGAAACGGTCCTGTCTTCCACCGAGGACATCCACTCGTTGACCGGCGGTGCCGAGATCGACGAAGTCGTCCAGAACTTGGGCCTAAACTCCGACGCCGTCAAGGAAATAAAGGAGGAAGTCTACGTCCAGCGTCTCGAGGAGATCGTGTCGTCCGCCGAGGGGGGCATCTTCTCGGAGGAGCAGAGTGCGGGCCTCAAGAACCTCATGGAGTTCCTAACTATCGAGGAGGGGACGGCAGCGAAGCTCCACACCCGCCTCAACGGGCCGGCGTTCAAGAACAGCGTCGAGGAGGCCATGGGAGACTCCGGAATCATCCCCGAGGACTACCGCGCCATGATCGACCAGCTCAGGTCCCGCCTGATGATCCCCGAGGACAGCGGGTCTCAGATTTTCAACTCCGCCATCGCGGAACGTTTGGACCCCATGTGCAAGTCCACCGTCGACGCCCTCAACGCCATCCAGTCCCCCCCCAAGGAGGAGGACAAGGACGGCCTAACCATGAGCGCCGAGCAGAAGACGACCGACTTCATGAACAAGTGCATCGCCTTGGTCGACTTTTCTGTGAAGAACGGGGTGGCGGAGGAGATCGCGGACGGGGTCGAGAGCGTCGAGAGGGAGGTGCAGAAGGAGGTCGACAAGGAGGTCGAGAGGGAGGAGACGAAGTTCGTGGACAAGCTCAACCCCGACAAGCCGGGAGAGTACATGAAGGTCGAGGAGAAGGTCATGGTCAAGGCCACCGAGAAGGAGACGGTCACCGAGACTGTCACCGAGGAAGTCCCGAAGTTCCGCTACGAGTTCCCCCTGAACGCCCAGGCCATCGGCGGAATGAGCGACGAGGCCGCCGAGGGTGTCTACAAGCAGTACGTCATCGGCGGCTTCAGCGCCAAGGGCGACGAGGAGGAGAAGTACAGCTCGTACCAGAAGCAGGTCGCCGAGGTCCTAGGCTTGGAGCAGAAGCAGCAGACCCAGATCGCCGGAGCCATCGGCGCCATGGTCTTCGACAACTACTTCTCCAACCAGATGGCGGGCAAGAGCGAGCTCGACCAGCAGGACATGATGTTCCTGGCGCAGATCAAGGACAAGCTCAACATGTCCGAGGAGATCGTGGAGAGGCTCCTGCTTTCGACGCAGAAGAACATGCTCAGCAAGCAGGTCGAGAGGGTCTTCGTCGCCGGGACCAAGATCACCGCCGAGAGCGTCAAGGCCGTCCGGGACCAGGCCATGGGAATGGGAATCGACCTCGCTCGGGATCTCGGAGTCACCGACGACAGGCTGGGCAGGATGTTCACCATCGAGGTCTCCCAGGGCATCGAGGAGGGCGTCATCGCCGCCGGGGAGGAGGGCAGCAACGAGCTGGCCGAGATCATCGAGAGCTTGGGGCTGGCCGAGGCCAAGGCGGAGGAGGTGAGAGGCTTCGAGGAGCGAAGGCGACGAGCTGAGAAGGCGCCTCGACAGGATCGAGGAGCGAAGAGCAAAGAAAACCCGTTTCTAACACCACGAACAAAATCTTCCATTGAACAGCTGCTCGAGAAACTCGTCAAGGACAGGAGCTCTCGGATCATCAAGAACATCTCAGCCGACGTCGCCAGAGGCAACGACAAGAGGGCTATGGACGACCTCCCCACCTTCATCGCGTACGCGAAGTTCGTCGGAGGAGAGGACATGAACCTCAACATCGCCCAGAACGTCGTTGACATGATCCTCGCCGTATTCGAGAGTGCGACCTTCGGGAGGCCAGGGGCCGAGGAGGACTTGGGGATCTTGAGGAAGAGTTTGAATTAAGTTTGGATTGGATTGGGGAAGTGTGTGGGTGTGAGGGACGCTTTGTAAGGGGGATTAGGAATTCGGGTTTTGGGTTTTGAAACTATTACAGTTCTTCGTTTATTTTAGGAGCATTTTCGAGCAGCAAGTCAACGACATCTTCGAGGTTTCGGAAGGTCGCCTTGAGTTTAAGATCGCGTTCCGCTTCGTGAGAGCTTAGACTATCGGGCCAGAGCCGAGCGAAAGCAGCAGCAGGACCTCGAACGTTTTCGGCGCTGTAAGAGAAGGACGGGATCCTTGATTTTATGGCGGAGAAGAGCTGGGCAGCGGTGAAGCTCAAGCCCGCGATCGCGTACCCGTTCTCTGGTTCGTTAAGTTCTGAATCGGGGGCTAAAGTTAACCTGAAGAGGCCCTCTATGAGGTCGTCCCTCCAAATCATTGGGAGCTTGACGTTTAGAGGGACGCTCGATATATATTTTATGTTATCCTTCGCAGCTTTTACTGCGTCAAGGGCATATTCTGCGACGAGCGAAGCGAGTCGCAAAGGAAGGGGCGTTCCAGATGTTAGAATTAGAAACAGCGTAGAAGTTGGCAGCACCGACGTTACATTTGGAAGTATAGAGCATGTACGTCAATTCCCAGTACCTCGCCTCTCCAACTCTTTGCTTTCTCTTAGTTTCTCACCTGTGGTTCCAGCGCCCCACGTTGCATCCGTGTGAAGCACCCCCGGAATGACGGCAAAACGGCTAGACCTCTCACCTACAGCAGCAGCCCAGTCTCTAATCAATTCCCTACACTCGCGCTTCTGCCTGCCGTAGTCCGAACCAGGATCTTGGGTAGGATTATCGAGAAGCCATCTAGCAGAAGCACCCTCACGAGGAGAAGATGAACCATAAGATCCTATCGAGTCAGAGAATAATATTATCTTTGCGTTGGGATGGACGGACATCGCGGATAGGATACGTGACATTCCGTTCACGACTACGTCGTAAGCCAAGTTGGGATCGGAGGAGGTTTCTACGGAAAGGGGCGCAGCCAAGTTCCAGACTGTATCTATTGAAGGGTTGGAGGAGAATAGTTCATTGATAGATGTTGCATTTCGGCAATCGACGCCGAAGACCTGAGTCAAGTTAGGGTGGCTTGTCAGGTGGGCAGGGAGGGGGGTCTTTCGGAGGCCAGCTATGACTTGGATGTCGTTGTCGAGGAGCTTTTTCGTGAGTTGCGTGCCTATGGCTCCAGAGGCGCCGATTATCAGAGTTGTGCTGAAGCACGGGGTAATCAATAGGATTAGGAGTAATAGACGCATATTTTTTAGCCGGTACCGGTGCGGGAGACGGTACAACGACCGAAGCGGGGAGCCGGAGCAGTAACAGCAGCGGAAGGTGTCGTTTGACTTTGAGTATTGTGTGACCTCATTCCAGTGAATGGTTTCCTGGCTGACAATCCTGGTAAATTGAAGAGCGAATTTAAAGTAACGTCTCATCTTGTCTACCTTCACACCTCCTGGCATCTATACTTATTAAAAGCTCCCTCATATATTTTCAGTTCCCATAAGTCACCGATGTCCAAATTATTCCTCTCCTTGCTGGCACTCCTGTGCGTGTCACTCCGAGTCTCTCACGGTTTCGGTGTTGGAACTCTATCAAAGCCGTTCCGAGGTAGTTCAAGGATCACAACAGTGGAGAGTCTCGATGAGTACCGCGATCAAGTATCGTGTGGGCAGAGCGAAGTCGTTGTAGTTAGATTTTTCAGCAACTATTGCAAGGTGAGACGACCAACGAACGAGTCGGGTTTTGGAAACAAGGATTCGATGGGATTTATCGTGCTGCGCGCACTCTTCGACCTTTATTTTGAACGTCTTCTTGAGCTTATGGTATTGCTATTTTCGCGGCGTCGAAACTGCGACTCATCAGATATATTAATTTCATACTTTCATCGTTCTCCCTATCCTTTCACTTGTCCTCCCCTTCCGCACGTTCATCTTCACTAACCCCCCCCCCCTCCCTCCAGGCCTGCGAACGTACATCCCTCCCCTACCAAAAGCTCTCCCAAACCCACCCCACCCTAAAATTCATCGACGTCCCCAACACCCCTTCCACTGCCGCAATATTCGAGGCGTTCGGTATAACGCGTTTACCCTACGCTCACATCTACCACCCTGAAGTCGGTTTGAGTGAGGAGACAAAATGTAATAAACGTCTATGGAAGGATTTTAGTCGGAAGGTAAAGAGTTGGAGTGATATGGAGTGTGAGGTTGTTTATGATGATGATGAGGACCCCCCGGAGACGAGTTATGTTTTGAGTAGAGCGGGGTTGACGGGTGTTGATGGGGTTTCGGGGGTTGGGTTAGTATAGACGAAGGGAAGACGAGGATAATGATTATGTTGGTGGGGCTATGAAGCGATGATAATAAACAGAATATTTGATCAATTGAACGTTAACATAGTTATTTATTATTTACGTTTGGACTGCTTAAACAGAATCGTTTTGCCCCTTTCGCCTATTAAGTGAGTCAAGTTGAGATCGTGACGACGCGATTGACGGAGACCTGACCGATATTTCTTCGCCGGTTATTTTTGAGTTGGAGTGGTGAGAGTGGTGCGAGTGGGAGTGGTGGGTTGTGGAGTGGGTGTGCGAGGCGGTGGGAGCGGGGTTGTTAAGTTGGATGCTGGAGCGGGAGGAACGAGCGGAGACAGAGACTTGGCCGAGGCGTTCCTTGGCCTGGGGTTATTGTGTTGTGTTGTGTTAAATTTTGCGGGTGGAGATTTGAAGTTTGTGTTGTGATTATTTGTGAGCCTTCAGTCGCATTATTGGAAACGCGAAAAAGGAAACTGGATTCTCTGCATAGCGCTCCTCTGACGGGCTTGCCCATGGAAGGCGCGTATTGGAAGAAAGTTCGAATTTTTTTAAGTATTTCATCATCGGGCTCACGTAAAATCGTTTTTCAACCCTACACACAAAAAACTAACCTGACTCAAAACCTCCTCCCTAACAAACCTCTCCTCCTTCAACTTAAAGCAAAGTCCATTCAAACCCCTCAACAATATAACAGCCTGATCAGGACTAACAGCCGTAAAATCAATCGTCCTCTCTTCATAAACCAACGAAAAGCTCGTGAAAGACTCCGAAGCGTGGCATTTACGTCGGAGGACGAGGGTGCCGGTTTGGGAGGGAGAGGAAGGGTCGACGGTCCAACCGTGACGGATCGAGAGACAGTCGACGAGGTTGAAACGGGGGAACTTTTTTGAAGGGGAAGATGAGGATGGGGCAGCCCAGGAGAGAGTGCGGCCGTTGTCGATTGAGTGGAGGATGCGGTAGGTTGATTTTGAGAGTCTGCGTTGAGTTGGGTTTTTGGTTTTTTGTGATGTGAGAGTTAAACGAAATGTTTTTGAGATGTTTTATTGTGGAGGTTGTTTTTGTTTTGTTGAACCCTCAGTCGCATTATTGGAAACGCGAAGAGAAAAAACTGGTTTCTCCGCATAGCGCTCCTCTTATGGTTTGCCCATGAAAGGCGCGTATCAGATATTCGTGCTTGCTCTTGAATATTTCATCATCGGGTTCATTCCATCTCCTCCCTCCCCCCCTAAACTCCTTACGCCCAAAACCTCACCTCCCTCTCGGATGTTTCATAACAACAATCCCCTGCCTCAACCTTGCCACGAACGTCCTCAACGTAAAATAATCGACCGCCTCAATCCCCACCGTGCTCACGAACGAACGAGCTGAGGAAGTTACAGAGGGAAGGGAAGGGTTTACGTGGAGGTGGTTTATGGAGGGGGGGAGGAGGGGGGTAGGGAATTTTGAAGGGGGGGAGTAGGGGTGGAGGTCGGTTGAGGTGGGGCGGGGGAGGGGGGGAGGAGGGGGGGAAGAGTCGGGGAGGGGGGGGGTGTTGAGGCGGGGGGGGGGCTGGGAGGCGGCGTCGGTCATTGTGGGGAGGGAGTCGCGGGTGGAGGTGCGGCGGTGGCCGTAGGCGGGGTCGAAGTTGTTGGCTTGGGGGGGTTGGGGGGGTCTGTTTGGTTGGGTCATCATATTTGACGACCAGTTCGAGGTTTCGGTGAGGAGTTTGAGCTGGGGAGGGGTTGGGGGGTTTGGGGGGAGGTAGGGGGCGCGCGGGGGGGGGTTAAAGTTGTGAAGAGTCGAGGTGGATGTTATATGGATTGATATGGTGTGGCGTTTGAGGGTAAGCTCTCTCAGCCGCATTATTGCCGCCGCTATATAATTCTCTGGAGTCTCCGCATAGCGCTCCTCTTACGTCAACAGCCCATGGAAGGCGCGTATCAGATAGTGTCAGTCTGATAGGTATTTCATCATCGAGCAAAAAACCATCTTCTAAACTACCTCAATGAATAAAAACTCACCTTCAACTGCCTATCCGACAACGCTGACCCAAAAAGCATCTAAAAAAGTTGCGCGTTCTTGTTAGAAAACCTTTCCATAAAACACACTCCCAATCCCTCCAATTAACACCGCCCCTCCTTTTTAAATGTTCTCTTCACCCTCTTTTAAATCCCCAAGTTGTATTCTCACCTGCATTAACGCCGTGCTACCTCCCTCTGAATCAACTTCATAACAATCAATGGGAGCTATACCATAATTTAACGTTTGATCATTATTTAAATGATCATATAATATAGGAGGATCGACGATGACAGGGGACGAAGGAGGGGGACCTTCCAAGGGTAAAGGAGGAGGGGAGGAGGGTTTTAAGGGTAAGAGGGGAGGGTGGGAGGATTCGGTTGAGTTCTTGCGGTTTAGGTAACCTTCGAGCGTTGGGTCTTCCATTTTTTTTATTTTTTTGGATTTGGGGATTTTGCTGGTAAAATGATAATATTTGGAGATGTAGGTTTAGCGACGAAGGTTCTTACTGATTCTAGGCAGCTTCTTTACTATAACGTCCGTATCGGCGACAGGTTCATTGTGCTGATATCGTAATGTCTTATACCCTTCGTTATATGAAAATAGTTGGCTTCATCATAGTCGGATGTACTTTCTGCATCCTGCTTTCTTCCACATGCATTAACATGTATGCGCGCGCCCTTACTCCCGCCGTCGGCGCGACGCTCTCCCTGGAGGACCTCGGCCTCTCGCTGTCCTCCCCAGAGGACCACTCTGCGGCGGCGGAAGCTGTGCACCAGGTGGTCATGGATCACGGCGTCTGCTTCCTTCGCCGAGGCGACAACAACAACTTCGAGGACGACGAGGACGACAAGGCACTGGTGTCGTTCGCGAGGCACTTTGGGGAGCTCGAAAAGCCGCACCCGATCTACTCGTCGGACCCTACTTCGCCGCTCGCTGTGGTGGCAAACGACGCAGAGCACCCCCCCGACGGCGCCGAGTGGCACACGGACTGCTCCTGGTCCGAGGCGCCCCCTTTCGCGTCGGTCCTCTGGCCCCGCTTGCTGCCGGCGACATAATAACGTACTTTATAAAACTTTCAGAATCATTTCTAACTCATACTATCTATAATTCGAGCAGCATTTGCATCCTCTACAACATCTAACGCTAGCTAGCAGCTACTAAACAATGAATTTAACAGCACTCTTATCATCCCTCCTCCTCCTCCTCCCAACCTTGGGTACACTAACCTTTTCTCTTTCAACTCCCGTCTCAACTCCCTCAAAAGCTCTCAAACCTCCCGTGCAAGGTCCCATATCAATCGACGATTTCAACACCAACATTCAGACAACTTATGGTAGATATCCTCTAACTTTAACTCACGGTTCCGGTTCTTACCTCTACTCAAAAGACAAAAAATACCTCGACTTCGTTTCAGGCATAGCAACCTGCATCCTCGGTCACTCCAACCCCGCTTTGCAATCCGCCGTCTCCTCCCAAATGTCAAAAATGCACCACATAAGCAACCTCTATTACATGGAAGGTCAAGGTCGACTCGCTGAATGGTTAGTTGATAACAGCGTTGGTGAAAAAGTATTCTTCTGTAATTCGGGGGGGGAAGCTAATGAGGCGGCTATTAAATGTATGAGGAAGGTAGGGAGTAAGAAGGGGATTACGGATCCGGTTATTTTGACGGCTGAGAGTAGTTTTCATGGAAGGTGAGAATTTAAGGACAAAAAAAGGCGGGATGTTTATGAAAAGACCGAATCGGTTCGTTTTGTACGCGTTCTTATATTCTAATAATAAACCTTTCATTGTTTTTTTTTTGATTCAGGACAATGGGAGCATTATCCGCAACAGGTCAACCAAAGTACCACGAAGGTTTCACGTACGGTGGCCGTATGGTCGAAGGTTTCGCGAACTTCATCTTCAACGATTCTAAATCCTTAGAAAGAGCGTTTAGGAAGTATAATAAAACGCCGGTTTGGGATAAGGTTAGAGGAAGGAAGAGGAGGGTTGTGGGGATTATGGTTGAAGCGTTGCAGGGGGAAGGGGGGATTAGGCCTGGGACTGTTGAGTTTTTTAAAAATGCGAGGGAGGTGAGGGAGAATCTCACAGCAACATCCCGTCACACACCATTGTTTGTTCTTGTTTTGCTGTTTTCTCCTTCTTTTTCTCACACTCACCCGATCATTTTTTCTTCTTCTTTCAGCTTTGTGACGGAAGCGACGCCCTCCTAATGTGCGACGAAGTCCAAGTCGGTATGGGCCGTTCCGGTAAACTCTGGGGATACGAGAACCTCTCCGTCTCCCCCGACCTCTTCACGACCGCTAAAGCTTTAGGCGGAGGTGTCCCGATCGGGGCGATGGTAGCGAGGGGGGAGGCCGCTACTGCTCTAGGACCGGGGGAACATGCGACGACTTATGGAGGGAATCCGTTGGCTTGCGCGGCTGGTTTGGCCGTTGCGAAGGAGGTGAGAGAGGATAGAAAGAAGGAAAGCAGCGAACGTTGTATGTTAGTATTATTCTTTTTCTAACGAGCGAGCAGATTGTTGACAAGGACCTGTGCGGGAACGCCAGGGCGAGGGGTGAGCAGCTAGAGGCTGGCCTCAAGGCCATTCAGTCTAAGAGCTCCATGATAATCGACATCAGAGGATGGGGTCTCTTGAGGGGTGTCGAGTTGAGTGAGGAGTGTGGGGTCCTCGCGGGTGAAGTCGTAGGGAAGGCGATGGAGAAGGGGCTGCTACTCGTTCCGGCGGGGTTGAGGGTCGTTAGATTCGTTCCGCCTTTGAATGTTAGCGAGGAGGAAGTCAGTGAGGCACTGAAGGTGAGTTAGAGTAGGAGTACTGTTATACCGAGTAGGAGTACTGTTATACCTCGCAGATTCCAATTCAATTAGTTAACGTCATTATTCATGCACGCTCGTCTTAGCTGTTCGGAGAGGCAATGGAGGAGGCCCAGTCGCAGAAGAAGTGAGAAGTCGCGGAGAGAGAATGGGGAAGGAGTTTTTGAAAATCATAATTCGTATTTATATTCATTTATTTATTTTATATTGAGGACATCACAACCTGTCCATTAGAATCCGATGCTACCACCCTTCCAGTTCCCGCCCACATTAAATTCTTCAACCCGTTTTGACCCGCAAAGAGCTCACGCACGGGAAAGCACCTCCTTGGCACGTTGTCGTCAAACTTCAGCACGTCGAAGAGGTAGGCCTTCCCGAATTCATCGAGAGCGACGAGAAGAGATGAGCATTTTTTGCTGTACTGCCACTGGAAGCTGCAACGATTGCAGGGTTAGCAAAATCAAACAGCATTAACAATCGACGCACAATCTTACCTCACGAACTTTGCCCTCGTCTGCCCGCAGACGCAAATGCAGATATTTCTCTCGTCGTCACTTCCGTCCGGCTGCACAACTGCCAACACCGAGCCACCGATCGCAGTGAGATACCGATTATCCTCGCCTCCCCAGGAAGCCTGCGTGACTGCTCCGTCGAACCCGACGTACTCCACGTCTCCGAGGCGCAATTTTTTGTCCATTTGTCCGACGGCCAGTTCGTTTTTTGAAGCGCCTAGGCACATCACGGCTGCTGCACCGATGCGAAGCTGAGGCTTGCTGTGCGTATGGTTGGAATCGGATCTCGGTGATAAGAAGGTTACGCCACCATAGTGACCTACAGCCAATGTGGGGGTAGTGTCTGCCGCCGAGAACGCAATGTCATAAACCGTGCCTTCGACCTGAAATATCTCTTCGACGAGATTTTCTTTCTTCGGAAGACCAGAGAGGATAAATACATGCTTGCCTGCCGCTGCAGCAACCGACCCTAAGCATCCGAACGCTATCTTTTCCACCGAAAGGTTCGTATTCCTAACTCGACCGCCCTGGCTGGTTGCTTTGGGAAAGCAGCATGTGTGCACACTGCTGCCAGTATCGGCACGTAATATTTGCAGCTGCATTAAATTTAGTTAGAATTGTGTAGCGGGGATGGTGCGGAGAAACAGCTAGAAGCAGCTAGCAGCTTCTCACCTCGCCATTGTCACAACCGACGAAGAGCAGGCAGGCCTCCTGCGAAGACTTTGCCGCCACTATCGGAGAGAGGAGCTCAACTTCCCACAATCTTTCGCCACTGTCCAGGTCAAGCGCCACGATTGTATTGTTTTCATTTGAGCAGATGAATGCACGTGTGGAAGACGCGCAAAGTCCATGTGCCTTTATTTTTGTTGTTGCAGCAACAGAAACAGAAGCAGAAGGAGATAGTGCTCTTGCCGAGCTAGTAGTTGAGTCGAGCTGAAGCTGCGGGTGGGTGCAGCATTAGGAAAGAGAATAAGGTAAAATACGATGTGGCGAGGAGTGCGCTCACCTTCTCCACTACGGGAGGTTTGACAAGAGGCAGCTTCTTGCTCGCTATTCTTCCCTGATTCACTTCGTCACCTAGATCGACGTGGACGCCAGCACCAACGCCTGCGAATTGCTCCCAGGTTCCTTCTCGCCACGAACGCTCCCTGAGAACGTACGGCCTCCCTTTGACGAGAGTGAACTTTGTGTCGATGACCCTAACCTGCACCCCATTCACTCGAACAAAACAACGGAGGAAGAATATAACGAATTCACTGGCGGCGCAGATGGTGGCGGTGAGAGAGGTGAACGAGTGAGGGTCGAGGTTCTGCGTGTAAAGGCTGAGCCGCTCAAAGAACAGGGGAGGGGAATTCCTGGCCAGCAGGCCCGTCAAGTCAAAGGCTTCTGAAGTGGCTTCGTAAGCAGGCGGGGGGGGCATTGGAGCAGTGGGGCGATAAGGGGGGATGGGAGGATTCGACGTCGAGCCGAGGCTTTTAGCGACGGAGGCGAGAATACGGCGTCCGCCCGTGTTGCACTTGCAGAGCGGAGCACGCAGGGTTGGGGTTGATGATGAGGCGAGGATCTGAGAAGGGATTTTGTACAAGGTCGTTTTGTCAGGTTGTGGGGGGGAGTTTGTGGGGGATGAAGTTCTGCGAGGGTTGGAGGGAAAGAGTAGGGTGGGTAAGGGTTTATGATGGGTATCTGGGGGGTGGGAGGTTTGGGAAGCGAAAGCGACAGAGATTAGATCAGACTCACCTGGTTGTTGATCCTGGATAGTCAGTTGTGTAGGTATGGTCCCAGGCGTCGGCGGGCACGTTGGACAGGTGCGGGATTGGAGGCTGATCGAGAACGACACAGGAACGCAGAGCGTGCAGCGCAGAGAAGGATATCTTGATCTTCGAAGGTTCGTGATAAAGCTCTAAGTGATTCGCTCCGAATAGGGCCTCGGGAAGATCCTGGTTCGAAAAGCGGGTGAGCGACAGCTCTTGCTTCCAAGCAATGTGGCTCTGCGGGGAGAGGGAAAAGTTATCGGTAGTATATATTGGCTTTCGCGTGACGGTGAACTTCCATTGGTCATCGTCCCATGAGAAAGAGGAAGAAGAGGAAGAGGAGGAGGAGGTCATTTTTAAGGTGTGTAGGGAGAGGCAGGTATTGAATTTTGAAAAGGAGGGCTGGTTAGGGGGGTTGGGGGGGTTGGAAGGAAATGGTTTGGCGGGCGGCAATACTTGGAGTGTGTGGAGAGGTGGGGAGATTGGGCAGTGTTTGTTTGGCTGGGAAGTTTCTGTTTAATGCTGAAGCGAGCGCAGTAATTATCGCTCCACACACGTTGCTCTTAGTTAGCCATGTCTTCGTCGGTCCTCGCAGAAAGCTTCGGCGGCTTCTCTGCTGGCGTTGTCGGCACCATCATTGGCTTCCCTCTCGACCTGGTGAAGACTAGAATGCAAACGGCGCAGGGCGCAGGGGGAAGCGGTTCACCTACCCTACTGGCAACGTTTCGTCACATTGTAAAGTCTGAGGGCTTAGGTGCACTTTACAAAGGCGTTGCGACCCCTCTGCTGTCGCTGACAATACTGAATACACTGAACTTCACGAGCTACAACCATTTCAAGCGCTCGCTGCACGGGAGCGGCGACTCGCTGTCGGGCTTGGCAGGTTGTTTTCTTGCCGGAAGCTTGGCGGGACCGATAGCGTCCGTGATTTCAACTCCTGAGCACATGATCAAGACTCAAATGCAGATTGATAACAGAAGGAGGGGCGGGGCGCTGTACACAAAGGGGTCGCTGAGCGCTGTGAGGGATATTTTAAAGAGGTATGGGGCAGGGGCGCTATATCGAGGGCATCAAAGCAATACTATACGGGAGTGCGCCTTTCTGGGAGTTTACTTTGCAACATACGAGGCTCTCAAGAGTGGCTTGCCGGAGAGCAAGCTGAGCGTGCCCGTGGCGGGGGGTTGCGCAGGAGCCGTCGGATGGGTGTCAAGCTATCCGCTAGATTGCGTTAAGGCGAACGTTCAAGGTGAGATGTGAAGAGCGAGGAGCGAAGCGGCGAAGATAGCAGCACGATTTCTAATGCTATAAATATCACCTCCCTTGCAAATCGCTTCATTTCGTAGGGTCGTTCCCTGAGAAGGCCAAGGGCATCATTGAGACTGGGAGGGAAATTTTGCGGAAGCGAGGGATTGGCGGCCTGTACTCTGGATTGACGCCTTCGCTAATTCGTGCATTTCTAGTTTCGGGAAGTAGGTTTTCTGCTTACGAGGTTGGGGTTTGGGCGTTTAATTCAATATAGTAGGATATAGTAGGAAGATATGATGTTAATAAATAAATCGTTAAGTAGATATAAGAACGCTATATATTTTACATTCATTTATTTCAACGAAGAGGTTTGTGTTAGGGTTAGGGTTAGGGTTAGGGTTAGGGTTAGGGTTAGGGTTAGGGTTAGGGTTAGGGTTAGGGT
>BRXY01000225.1:0-27960 GCA_030267945.1 Triparma strigata
TAACCCTAACCCTAACCCTAACCCTAACCCTAACCCTAACCCTAACCCTAACCATAACCATAACCCTAACCATAACCCTAACCCTAACAGACCAGGTATTAGTTCTAAAAGTCCATCACGGTGTCATTATATCAGAAAATGATTTAACTTCCAATAAAAATTGATTTTTTTGCAAAACCCTATATTTCTAATCCTATTCCTAATCCTAGTCCTAATTCTAATGTTATATTCCGAATCCTAATACTAATCCTAAATTACTTCCCAGGTAAATGTTCAATTAGTTCCCAGGGAAATATTAATTCGTCACAAATGTCACAACTATTGAATTTCCAGCAATTTCTTATTCTTAACCATGACCTGAAAGCTGTTCTGGATGTCAAAAGTGAAACGACTTTTGTGAAACGGACTGAACCGTGCATCCTATATTTATTTTACGAGAATCGTTTGGTTGCTAAAGGAGATGGGAGAAAATCCAATGGGTTTTAGGCAAGCTTAGGGCCGTCCGTGGGACCGTTGGAAATAGTATGAGAGACGAAACCTGTGTGTGATGAAATATTTGAGGATCTATAAAGAAGGAAGGAGGAAAGGAGAAGAAGAGAGAGTTTTTTTGCAACCTCTTTCCTGGGTGTCATGGGCCTTACTTCTGTACGTTCAGGGCTCAACATAACGGGGCTCTCTTCTTCACTCTCCTTTCTCTTTAACACCCAATACTTTCTAACACCCTATAAAAAATATCTTCCGATATCTCTCTTCCGACGACAGCAGCAGCACCTCCTCCTCCTCTTCACCTCCCTCGCCTATGTCACCACCACAACGGCTACCTACGTGACTTTCGGTGTCTACTCCGACTCCGCTTGCTCCTTGCCCCTGATCCCCGGCCGCGACGTCTCCAACATGACCATAGCAGCCGCCGATTCCTGGTGAGGTCTGGTATTCGAGGGAGCGAAGTGACCACGAACCAAGTAGAAACCGAGAAGAGCGGCGCACCCGATTCCTACTAACTTGTCAACATCAATCGTCTCCCAAACCCCGTTGCAGCTCCTGCATGTCCTACGATGACGGCACTGGCTACATCCAGACGAACTGTAACTATGACTTTGCGTGTGAGCATTCGTCCCTCGAGTGGTCCCAGCGGGTGGGAGTGACTGATACCGAACATGGATGCGAAGACGAAGGAGGAGGAATGTACATTGATGCCAAGTTGACAACTAGCTGCGAGGCGGTGGAAACTCACATGGGAACAACATATCAGGTCCTGATAGATTACGATGAGACGGTGTGCGACGAGGCTGCTCTCAAAATAATGCATTAAAATTCAAAAAAATCATATTCTTCATCTTGTTCAATCTATCCTCATTCAATACCCCTCATAATCCTCTCCATCTGCCTCCCCTCAAAGTACACCCCCCCCTCGTTCACCTCCAGCATGACCTCGAGCATAACATCCTCCCTCCCCCTCCCCTCCTCCTCGCACCTCCTCTCCACCTCCTCCAAAACATAAGAAGCGTACATCGGCCTCGTGAACTGGTCCTCCTGATATATATTATACCCCTCCCCCTCACCCTCATCCTCCACCTTCCCCTCCGTCAAAAGCTTATTCTCGAACATCCCGAAAGCGAACCTATCATTCCTCGATATCCCCAACGCGTGAAACGGCTGCAACCCAACCACCCCGTCAAAAGAATAAAAAGGGTTCCCCCCTTTATCCTCCTTCAAATCCGTAAGCATCGACTTGTACAGCCGCACGACTTCGCAGTTATCGCCTTCTTCCTCGTAGAATATCTTGCATATTCTATGCATTAAATCTACTTCACCTTCACCGATCTTCCACCTTTCACGGACGCCTGAGTCCCACGTTTCAGACCACATTGAGGAGGATAGTAGAGAGTGTTTGTGGGCGACGTAGTCGTGGAGGCCTTTGCCTCGGGTTAGAACGGAGAGGATTAAGGAGCGGAGGGGAGGGAGGTACGAGGGGGAGATGTAGGTTAAGGAGGTTAAGGAGCGGAGGTAGAGGGTTAAAGCGGTAGACTTTGAGAGGGAGACGAGCTGCTCAGAGTCCTTGGAGAGGTAGACGGGGGAGTATTCTATGGAGGCGGAGCCTGAGGTTGCGGACTTCTGGGAGAGGTAGGGGGAGAGGGGGAGGAGGTGGTTCTCGAGGGTAGTGAGGGTCCAGAGGAGGGAACCTTTGGAGCGGGACTTGGAACGGGATTTCAAGAGAGAGAGCCGGGGAGTGTAAGGATCAACGCGAGGGGAGAGGATCGACAGGATGATCACGAGGAGCGCCACGTGTTGTATCATCACATGCATGTTCTGCTATGATCTACGATGTGTCGAGTTAGAATAGTCGTACATTGCGTAGAAGAAGGAGAGGCAAAGGAGAGGCGAAGGAAAAGGGCGAAGGAAAGGCGTTCGTTCGCCCTTTGTCAGTTCTTATCGCCAGCCCTCACCTTGTATTCTCCTTTGTGCCTCTCAAGTTGTATAATATACGTCGCTTTGAAAATCTGAGAACGCTAAAATATTCTAAAATCCTGTCTTCAACTGATACGCTATACTGTATGCGCGTTCGTACGTTTGATACAGCAGTAGAGACCTCTACAACAGTCAGGGTATTCCTCTACCTCGTATACTCTGCCTAAAAAAACGTTATATTAACGTTACTTTGATAAAAATGGTTATAAATCTTGCCTCGTTACGATAATATTTAACAACTTTTTATATCCGATATGTCCAGAAAACGTTTGTTTTAGTGATAATCCTCAAAACATCTTTGTCAAAATGAGTCAAATCCTGAAAAAGTCTCCTCCAGAGTTATTAGTGCAATGCAGCCGAATAGAAATGGCCTCGCGGGGGTCGATTTCTTCCGGAGAATACCCACGGACTTGACTGAAGGTTCGTTTCTCTTATGAAAGCGTAACTCGTATTTAATAATTACTTTTTATCATTCGTACCGTAACGGGCGAAGCCGCTCTCCTAAAAGCTCTCCTAAAAGCAGGGGAACACGCGATTATTAAGCCGTAACACGTGACGCACACCTAAGCACTATTTATGAGACACCCATCGAGTGAACAGAAGAGCTAAGATCATATGCGTACGGCGCTCATAAACAAATCGTAGACGAGGACAAACTGTGGACCCGGATCGCTGCATCGCACCGCATTTCAGGCACTCTTGAAACGAAACTCGTGACTCTCTCTATTATTATAACTGTTATTAACACTACTCTCTTTGCAGCAACCTCCCTAGGCGCAATAATGTCAATCCTCTGTCTAATAACAATGCTCCTCCTCTTCACTACCGAGCTCCTCTCCTTCCTAACCTCCGACCTAACCACTACCGTCTCCCTCGACACCGTCGACGCCTCGACCGTCCGCATAAACTTCAACGTGACCTTCCTCTCCCTCCACTGCGACTATTTATCCGTCGACGTCCTCGACTCCCTCGGCACCAACAGGCAGAATATAACCAAGAACGTTGAGAAGTGGCAGCTCGACTCAGACGGGAAGAAGCGCATCTTCTCCGGCCGTAACAAGGACGTCCGTGAAGTCCGGTCAGAGGACCACGACATGTCCCTTGAGGAGATGCACGAGAACGGCGTCCACGCCGTGGACGTGACGAAGGACACTTGGGACCAGTTCATCAACGAGAGGGACAACGCTTTCGTAGACTTTTACGCGCCTTGGTGTATCTGGTGTCAGAGGTTGCACCCGACTTGGGAGCAGGTGAGAAGGGGGAGAGATAAAGAGAGATTCACGCCCACGTGCCACCCCTAACCCCCCCTTCCCCCCTTCCCCCCCCCCCCCCAAGTTCGCCGAAAAAGTAGAAGAAGAGAAGATGCCTATCTCCGTCGGCAAAGTCGACTGCGTCGCCGAGTCCTCCCTCTGCTCCTCCGCTAAAATCCAGGCCTTCCCAACCCTCCGCTGGTACCACAAATCCTCCGCCATAATGCCTGACTACAAATCAGACCGTACGGTAAACGCCTTAAACTCTTACGCTTCCCGTAAACTCGAAGCTGACGAAAAATACAAAGACTGGGAACGCAAGGCCAAGGCCTCAGGCGAGAAGGGCAAGAACGGTGGAGGTCCGGCGGCGCCGACTAGGGACAGACCCGATCATCCGGCGTGTCAGGTTAGCGGGTATTTACTCGTTAACCGCGTTCCGGGGAACTTTCATATTGAGGTGAGAGAGAGAAGGAAATTAAACATAAAACCTCCGAATTTAATGCTAACAACCCCACTTCGTTTCAAAGGCTGAGAGTGTCAATCACAATCTGAACGCCGCCATGACTAATTTAAGTCACGTCGTGAATCATTTGAGCTTCGGTGAACCCGAGATGAGGATGTCGAGGAAAGGTGAGGGTGGGGAACGTAGAGTTGTAGGAAGAAGATGCAAAGAGCAACAACACTCGCAAGAACCAAAATAAGCTAACGCCCCCCCCCCCCCTTACTTCCCCCCAACCCTAGACAAGAAGAAACTAAAAAAGTTCCCCGAAGAATACAAGAACTTCTCCCCCATCGACGGCACCCCCTGGATAAACCCAAAACCCCACAAGGCCCACCACCACTACATGAAAATAGTCTCCACACACTTCGACTCCACTTTGGTTAAATACCAAATTTTAGAAAACTCACAAGAAGTATCATACAATGAAGAGGAAGTACCTGAAGCTCGTTTCTCTTACGACATATCCCCGATGGCAGTTACGGTCGAGAGGAAAGGGAGGAAGAGGTGAGAGTGTGTCGAGCGATAAGCGACGAGTTGAAGAGAACGGGTGTAATAGATATTGACATGCATGGGAGCGTAACGTTCGCCGCTGCCAAATTATACGCTGTTATTAACGTTCACGAATGATCCTTCTATTGCGACTCGCTTCGCTCGTCGCAGCTGGTATGAGTTTTTGACGAGTTTGTTCGCGATTGTTGGAGGGACGTTTACAACGTTGGGGCTTATTGATGGGATACTTTACAAGGCATTCAAGAGTAAGAAACTTTAGGTTTGGGTGAGGGGATGGGGGGGAAAAGAGGAAAAGTAGTTAAGGAGAGAGAGTAGTTTGTGTTGATAATTCCATTTCGCTTGTATTAATTTTGATTCGCCGAGACTCCATTGAGATAGAACATCCCCCTACTCATTAGCTGCAAGACAGCGCACGAAATTTTCCGCTTACTCTCGTACTTGCGTAGGGCTTCCCTGTTCAATCCTCTCCGTCTAATCTGTTCTGTGATCTCCTCGACATCGCCGAAGGCCGTGCTCACCCCGAGGCCTAACGCTGGTAGCTGAGCGTGGGCCGCGTCGCCTAGGAGCGTCACGTCATCCTCACCCCACTTCCACGTAACGGGTAACTCGCAGACAGAAGTCTCGATAGCGTCCTCGAAGTTCGTAGCCGAGACAAGCGCCTTAACTCCCGAGGGGAAGTCGGCGAAATCGTCCGCGAGCTTCTTCTTTAGATCCTCGTCCGTCGCCGCTATGGGATCGAACGGATCAGCTCCCAGATCCGTCTGGCTCCAGAACGCCCCTCCATCGTCGAGGCCCATCGCCACTACGCTGAGGTTATCTCCAGCCAGAAACGCTAACTCGCCTGTCTCGGCGGCCCTCGAGTCGGACGACTCGCGTGAGAGAGCCGTAGAAAGGCTGTCTCTATCGACTACAGAAAAGGTAGCTCTAAGCCTCGGTATCCTCTCGTCATTTTTTTTAAGTAGCTGTTCCCTCGTTCTTGACCTTATTCCACCAGCGTCGATAAGGTACTTTACATCTACACTCTCCTTACCTTGAAAATGTAACGTAACCCCACCTTCATCATGTTGTTCATACCTCTCAAGTTGATATCCGAACCTAAAAATCTCCTCAGGCAGACCTATTTTCAACGCTTTAAGCATATCCCAGAAACGCACCGCTACGAAAGGAGCGCCGAAAACACGCTCAGAGTCTTGAAGGTTTTCGAGGGAGAAACTGAAACCTTCAGAACCGGAGGAGAGGGTACGGAAGGAAAGGGTGTGAATCTGAGACGAGGGGAAAAACGACAAAAAGGAACAGTTTTAAGATCGTCAGTAGGACGACGGAGGTGTTTTTTTTTGCGTGCGTGAAAACGTATTCCTCACGGGTTGGTGCTCCCTTTTCTCACCCTTGTACTCGCTTCCAAAAGCTGGCTCTCCAATTTCGGTGAAACCTTCCTCAAAGAATTAAGCGCGAAAGGATGCAAAAATACGGCCGCGCCGACTGGTCTGAACTCGTCACGTCTCTCGAAGACTCTGACGGTGTGGCCTTCGGCGAGGAGGGAGTGGGCGAGGGCTAGGCCGGAGGGACCGCAACCTATTATTCCGCAGTCGATGGAGGGAGAGAGAGCTGTGGAATACATTATGAGGAGGAGGAGGAGGAGGGAAAGCTTCATCCTTTTGTGTGTGTCGTTTAGTAAAACTAAAAGGCAAATAAAGGGGCAGAAATGGCTTGACCAGATTCCTGAAGAAAAGGGATGACTTGATCGATAAAAATAACGATTCATCGTCATCAATTCGAGTCCCTGACAATTACCATAGCCCCATACTAACTAACTACAGCTTCCGATTCCTAACCTGTCTCGCCAAGTATACGTTTCTACAGGCGCTAAAATTGTTGTCTAAAGGCTGTACCTCATCGAGCTGGCATTGTCCAAGCCTTGACTGTCCTCAAAAGTTGTATTATATACGTCGCTCCGAAATTCGTGAGAACGCTTAAATATTATAAAAGAGTGTCTGAGTAAAATTCGATAGACTGTACGTACGTTCGTACCGTTAGATACAAGTATACTGTACAGTAAACTGTAAAGTAAACTGTACAATTGAAGCAATTCCAAGGTTCCCTCTTTGCTCCTCCTTCATTTAATCCCTCATTTAATCTGACCGCCGAAATTTTAGGGGAACGATCGTTTTCGCACCGACCAGCATGCCTTCTTCCCAAGACTACATAATCCTTCTCTTTATTATGCTCCTTACAATTACATCAATACCCCCCATAAACTCCTTCCCAACCTCTCCAATAACAAAAACCTCCACCTCCCTCCCCGCAAAAAAACGTCGCCTAATCCCCCCCCCAACCCCCCCAACAATTCACACCCCATACGGTCCCATAGTCCCCCCTCCAAAAAAAATAGCCTGCCTAACCTGCTACGCAACTGGTCTTACCCCTTGTTCAACCTGTTCAGGCACCGGTACAATAGTCGACGGTCGTTTAAAAAACGCCAACAACCTAAATAAATTACCTCCAAAAAATAAGCTTATCGACTCACGTTTCACTTCAATGTCGAAGTTGAACGGACACCGTCATTACCGTGTTAAATCATTGTTAGGTGATTACATAATCCTTGAGAATTCATGCGGAGAAAAATCAGAGGTAAAACAAACGAAAGAACAGCTCAGAGATAAATCTATTTGGAGGTCTGGGTGGGTTACGTTAGAAGAGATAAAGAAGGCTGAAGGTGGAAAATTGAATCCAGTTGTTAAAGAATGTTTTAGGTGTAAAGGTTCGTGTAGAATTGAGTGTGAGACTTGTTTAGGAGAAGGTGAAATATATCGAGATGCGCCTATCCGAAAATAGAAGAATCACCAACAATACAATCTATTGTTTATTGTTTTCAAAAGGACGAATAAATACCTTTCTAAATTTATTAACCTTTTGTTCTACTTCGGTGCAAAGACATTAAAAAGATCATGACAAACTTCCTTCTTCTTCCCCCCCTTCCTTTCTTTCTTAACCCCTACAACCTCCTCCCCCCCCTCCTCTCTTTGCACTCCCTTATTAATCCTATTAGGCACAATATGCTCCGTGGTAGTATCATCGTATTCAACGTAATAAGGTCGACTCTGTAAAGGATTATAATCCAACACAGTCGCAGAGAATAATTTAGAACTACCTACCTTCGGGTAATACACTAAAACCGTACTCCCAGGTTTATACGTAGCCTGTAGATCGTGTTCGGTTTTAAGTTTCTTGCGTTGTTTTAGGAGGAGGGGGGACTGGCCTCCGAGGTAGCATGATTTTAGGTACTCGCCGGAGAGCTGTTTGTGGACGGCGCAGTGGGCGCGGAGGTGGTTCGGACGGAAACGGGGGGTGTCGCCTGTCACTGTGAAATAAACACAACAACAATGATGAAAAAGTAACACGAGGGGAATTGAGGGAGTAACGAAACGTCAAATGCACGTATAATGGATTAGTGAGAATGCCGACTTACACAACCCTCAACAATAATTTGTTCCCCCTCTCACCTTCCGTAAACCTATTCCACCCCTCCGCGAATCCCACCCCCGGATGCTTAAAAAACTCCTTACTCCTCCTCGGAACCATCGTCCATATAAAGCTCTGCTGAGGTTTATCTCGAGTGGGGTTGTTAAGGACGAACTCCTTGAGGATTGCTATGGCTGTTTTGGCGTGGCCTCGGAGGCGGAAACTTGGCCGGGTACGGAGGAGGTTTAATTCGGCGAAAGAACGGGAGGTTTGGAACGTTAATGTGAAGGTTAGGACGCAGACAGGGGTAGTCTTCTCGTAAAGGATTAGGGCGGAGACGTTGTTCTCGTCGGAGGTGGAGGATAAGGTCTCGAAGTCGAGGTAGCGGACTTTGCCGGCCCCGGCTGCCCGACGAGCGAAACCGAGGTCGCAATGGAAGGGGGCGTTGGTGACGTTAGAAGTGGCGAACGAAAATGGGGAGCGATATTATATTATATACTCTGTTCATCTGTTTAGTTACCACACTCTCACCTATTCCAGCAATAGTCTGCTCAATTCTAGCTCGGTCCTCCGGCTTAGTGATTGAATATTCCCTCCTTTTCTTCCACTCCTTAACCCCTTCAACATAAAATTCCTTCAAACCGCACTTCAAGCTCGACTTATCCTTCGCGTAATAAAGTTCTAGGCTTGTAGTACAGCAATTTGCGGGATCGTAGAGTGCTCCATCTCCGTGGAGGATTTTAGAGGAGGGGAGGTTCACGGTAGATAGGGGGGGGGGGACGGCGTAAGGGATGGTGAAGTTGAAGCCGGAGGGGGAGGAGCCTTTGTATAGGGGGATTGTGGGGTCTTCTTCTTCGGAGTCGCTGCTTAAAACTGCGACGAGCGAAGCGAGTCGCAATTGAAGGAAGGAAGGAAGGAGGGAAGGAAGGAGTGGAAGGGGTTAGTGTTAAGAATGTAAGGTTCGTTTGCTCCTTATAAAAACGTCTTAAAACCGTTTGCTATAGTCTCCTTCACGTCCAGAACGTTTCTATGTACTTGTCGATATTTAGTGCGAGCGTGCTTTCTCAGAGGAGTTGCTGAAACGACAGAGACTCAACACTCACCTTCTGAGTCGGGGGATGGTTTGGACCTTTTGAAGGGACGGGAGGGGCTTTGGTACGGACGGGGGGAGGAGGAGATAGGAGGGACAGTGATTTCCGTTGGGTTTTCGGGTTGTTGGACATTGTTTTGGACCACTGGGGATTGGAGGGAAGGGTTTATGACGCCTTTGGGGGCTGTGCGGACTCTGAAATTTATCAACCCGTGTTGTTGCTGTTGTTGTTGTTGCTGTTGTTGTTGTTGTTGCGGCTGTTGTTGTTGCAGTAGCTGTTGTTGTGACTGCTGCTGTTGCTGCTGCTGCTGTTGTTGCATGGAAGAGAACTGGGACGGCGCGCTTTGATGATGAACGGGAGGCTTCGGCTGAGAGTTACCGTTCATCCAGCTCTTCGGGTACTTTACTTGCCGGACTATATTGGTAAGTTCGTAGCGAAGCTCTTCGATCTCCTACAGTCGAAACAAACGTAGTGTTAGAACATATATATGCCGTTCGCACTTTACTTAACCTGCTCTGGTCGTTCGTGTCGGCTCACCTTACTTTGTTCCTTAACAATTTTCTTGCTGAACCTCCTGAACATTCCAAAGTCCTCCCTCAAGGCTGCCAAGTTCTCCTTGAGCTTCTGCACCTCCCTCTGGGTGGCGGCGTGCTGGTGGGTGAAGAGGTTGGCGAGCTCGGTGAGGCGGGTCAGCTCAGAGGGGAGAGAGGAGAAGGAGACGGAGGAGGGGCGAACGTTTTTGGTGTATGTATGTATGGTGGGTGCGGCGGTGGCAGGTTGGGGCTGGGCTGGAGGGGGAACGGTATTTGAAGGGGGTGGATGTTGCTGTTGCTGTTGTTGTTGTTGTTGGTGGTGGTGGTGGTGTTGCTGCTGCTGCGTAGTAGCAGTAGTAGTAGTAGTAGTGGTGGTAGTAGGAGTCGCAGTTCCGTTGGACGCGAAGACGGGCGGAACATTTACATCGAAACCAGCGGGTTTCTCCCACTGGGACTCTTTCGCCACGTAGTTGTAGTAGAAATGATGTTGCTGCTGTTGATCTTGATGCTGCTCCTGCTCCTGCTGACTATGATTAATGGCTTCGTTGATGACTTTCTGCGGCGGCTGTAAGGGAGCATCGGTAGAAGGAGCTAGGACTTGGTGAGAACTCGGCTCCTGCTTCACCTGCTGCTGATGCTGCTGTTGTATGTGTTGATCCTGATCCTGATGGTGATTAAGATTGCTACCATTCTGCATTTGTTGTTGTATTTGTTGATGCGGAACTGCAAGGGACTGCTCTCCTTCAGCGGAAGGTATCGAAGAGCTGAGATTTTGTGACTCCATTTTCTTTATTAATAGGACGCTGTCACCGATATTGAATGAACTAACTGCTAACTATCAACCGAAAAATAATAATAGTATAAATTATATGAACGATAAATCAAACGTGTCCGAGATTTTTTGATAAATAATGAATTATGTTCCCAGGCCATTTTTTACCAATTTAATATTTCCTCATGCTCCAATCTACGATGCAAATTTCCCGCCTAGCCGTTCCCATCCTGTCGACCTTATCATTGTCCTGCATTTCCACCACCACCACCACCACAGTTCGACCTTTAATGACAATAAATAAGGCATTTTCCCTTCGAGGTGGTGCATCCTCCGTCCCTCCTCCCTCAACCCCCTCAACCCCTTCAAACTTCTCCACAACCTCCCCCTCCTACGAGACCCTCGCCTCTCCCGCCCCCGGAACTCCCTTCCACTACGCCTTTCCCGTCCACGATCTTACCTTAGCCAAGAAATTCTACTCCTCCGTCCTCGGTTGCGTGGAAGGTCGTTCCTCCCCAAAATGGCAAGACTACTCTCTCCACGGTCACCAGATCGTCGCCCACTACGTCGGCCCCGATTACAGATGCCAAGATTATTACAACCCTGTTGATGGTGATGAAGTACCTGTACCTCATACAGGTTTAGCGTTAACCCTCGAAGAATTCCATGCGTTAGCTGAACGTGTGAGGGATGCTGGTGTTGAATTCATAATCGAACCTCATCTTAGATTCAAGGGAATGCCGGGAGAACAGTGGACGATGTTTTTTAAGGACCCCTCTGGGAATAATTTGGAGTTTAAGGCGATGACTAATATGGACAATTTGTTCGCTAAATACAACGTGGAGGATTGAAAGATTTTAAACAGGGTTAGGGTTTTTACTTGCAAAGCGAGTATGTCTTTTTTTTTAGAGTTGAGCCTTTAGGTTTGCGATTTCTGCGGCCTGCTCGGAGATGGTTTTGACGTGCTGGGCGATGGCCGTGGCCTGGGTTGGTGATGGTCGTGGCCGGCTCTCTTTTCTCCTTCTTCCATTTTATCTAAATTGAAACGTGAACGACGCGTAATGTGAATAAAAGCACGTAAACTTTTGACCTAGAACTTGAAACCGTAGTCGTTGTTTCCGCCTCCAGCTCCACCAGGTCCTGGACTAGCGACCTGTCTCCTCTTCTTCACAAGAAGTGCCCCAACCTCCTTCTTCTTCAAGAGCAATTTTAGGTTTACGATTTCTGCGGCCTGCTCGGAGATGGTTTTGACGTGTTTGGCGATGGTCGTGGCCTGCTCTGCGTTCCCCTTCTTCAATTACTTCTGCAACTGCTTCAATTGCTCTTCAATTGCTTCTATTGCTGCAACTTGCGTTAGGAAGGCTTTCGCGTCGGTGGGAGCTTTGCCTTCTGAAACAGATTGTATCTCTCCGGCGTTGCTGCCGCCAGCCTCTACCGCCTGGTGTGTCATAGAGGTAGACGAGCACTTCACGCCTCCTCTAGTATTCATGATGCGTAACGAAGTAAAGAAATATCTTTCACAATATTTATCAATCCAAATCCAAAAATTTAGAAATCTGCTTCATAATTTGATTCCTTCATCCAACGAACGCCGCCACACTCTGTTATCGCTACCATCGACGACCAGAGCACCTATCATCCCATTCGTCTCCCTCAACGACACACCACTGCGTTAATAATCATGAAATCCAGTGTTAACACCAGCCAATCCCGTTCCCCCAAGCCCCAGCGCCTCAGTCGCCCGAGAAAGAAATCATGGTTTGTGCCAAGTACGGCTGCACCAACGTCGGCACGAAGACCTGTTCCACCTGCTTATCAGTCAGGTACTGCTCCATGAAGTGCCAAAAGCAACACTGGAAGTACCACAAGAAAGTCTGCTCCCCTCCAATTCAAAAGTTGTCCGCTCCCATTCCCCCGCAGCCCTCGGTTCCACTGAAAGTTGACGAGGTTGACGACAAGGATAAGTGCATCATCTGCATGGACCGCGTCGTGAACGTGAAATTCAAGGCCTGCAGCCATTCTATGACGTGCAGGGAGTGTACGGACGAGACGATTAGGAGGGAGATGCCTTGCCCACTCTGCAGGAAGCCTATTTCAGGGTACGAAGTTGGAAAATTCGTAAACAATATAGGAGCGCATGGACTGTGGCCAACGTCATTGAGGAATTTGACGCAGCTAGCGAGCGGGGAGGGCTTCAACGAGTACTTCCAGGATCTGTTCGTGGGGAACGAGGCGTCGTATTTAAGGTGGAAGGAGGTGTTCGACATGTTGGAGATAGTTGGGGTCGGGGCAGAGGGAGGGGGTGAGTCGCTGGAGCAGCAGATACTTAAGATTACAGGGTCGGAGGATATGGAGAAGCTGAGGGCATTAGCAAAGTTGTGCAGTCGGGAGTTCTTTGACGATCCGTCGCTTTTGGTGGCGGTGTCGAGGAGGGTACTGGAGGTCTTGGAGATTGCGATGCCGCCGCCGGTGGAGGAGAAGAAAGTCCGAGGGAAGAAGAAGAAGGGAAAGAAGAAGAAGAAGGCTGACCCGAGGAAGCTCGAGGTTTTGGATGCTTTATTTGTATTAGGGTGGGCGTGTAATAAGGTTAGGGATGATGATGATGAACAATACTATAAGCGAGCGAAGGAGGGTTATGAGGCGATGCTGGGGCCTGATAGCGAAAAGACGCTCGAGGCGACTTGTAGTTTGATCATGTCCACTGGAATGAGTGATGAGGAGAGAATTGAGAAGTATAGAGCGTTGCTGGCGAGGATGGTGGGAGCGCTGGGAGAGGAGAATGTTGTTACTTTGTATACGCTCAACACACTTGGTGAAATGCTGAGGAATAATGGAGAGCTTGAAGAGGCAAGGAAGGTTTGGGAGCGGTGCTTAGCGGGGAGGGAGACGGTGCTAGGCGAGGATCATAAGGAAACTCTGTCGACGGTGGGTAATTTGGGGAATGTTTATCATGAGTTGAATGATTACGAGAAGGCGCCAGAGTTCTATTTGAGAGCTTTGAAGGGATTTGAGAAGACCTTGGGGAAGACACATCCTGATACGCTCATGGTTTTGGAGAATATTGCGATTGTTTATAATAAAGGATATAACTATGAATTAGCCGAGGAGCTTTATCAGAGAGCGATCGAGGGATATGAGGCGCAGCTTGGTAAAGATCATGAAAGTACAAAGAGGTGTGCGATGAATTTCGAGATATGCCTCAAGAGCAGCGGCAACAACGAAAGACTTGCAGCTCTAATCGCCTCCTTCCCGTGGCTAGTAAATTCATAAGAAAGAAAAAGAAACTTACTAAATTTGAAATTCACAACAATCTGTCCTTCAAGAATTCCTCTCTATCTTGGCTCCCCTTCCTCCTCGACCCTCCCTTCCTCCTCTGCGGTGGGCTGTGTCCGAAGACTTTTGTGCTCTGTCTTTTCATCGCTCCTGACATTGTAATCCCCCCCTGCTTCGATTTAAAAGTCATCCCTGGAACTTTAGATCCGCCCCTTTCGATGAGGAATTGAGATGTGTCGAAAGAGTCGAAGGTTCCGGAGGGGTCAATTTCGGAGACGGAGGAGAAATCGTTTTGGGAGGAGGGTCCGTTGAAGTCGCGGCCTATTGAGAGGATAGTTTTTAGACCGTCCGAGTTTTCAGAGAAATCTACAGAGAAGGAAAGGTTAGAAACAAACGAGTAAAACAATTGCAGGTCCCCACCAATCTTCTCACCTCTGCTGAATTCATTGAGTTTTTTCCTCAGATTTTCAGCTTTGAACTTTTTGTGGTCGCGGCTTGAATTTGACATCAAGGGCGAGACGTTTTCGCTCGTTTTCAGAGCCGACGCAGGGTTGGCTGCTGCCGCTGGCATCGTATTGTTGTTATTTTTGTTGTTGTTGTTGCTGTTGTTGTTGTTTTCAATGGGTTTGGTACTGTTGATGCTTGTGTAGTTGTAGCTGTAGCTCTCTCCTTCCAATCCCTGTGGCCGAATGTTCTTTAAAACCGTCGCGATGTCGCTAGAGTCCACGGTCAGGAGCTGTTTCACGACCTCGTCTATCTCCAATCTCTGGGGCTTCTTGTTGACAGGGGCGGGGGTGCTTAATATGGCGTTGATATCAATTTCGGGGTTGGGCTCGAGCTGATGCTGCGACGAGTGAAGCGACAGCGAATGATTGGCATGATTGGTATAGTTGTTAGAATAGCGCTCGAAAAAAAGGCGAGCTCTAGTATCGTCTTGTGCCTCACCTGTCCTCCTCCCTCCCCACCACCCAAAACTCCCACTCCGCCTTCGCCTCCGCCTCCGCCCCCAACCGCCACCCCCGCCCCCATCTCCTGCTGTGACTGTCGTTGGTGCTCGCGCTCCTCGTACAAACGCTGCATGGAGGCCCGTTGGGTGGCGACTATAGTGGAGGCGTTTCGGTAGGAGGAATTCTGAGAGTTGGTCGTGCCGTCGTTGTTGGAGGCGTTCCAGATGTTCGTGGGTTTCGGGGCCCCCGCCCCACCCGCTCCACCCGCCTTATTCCTCCTTAGCGCTTCGCGCTGAAATTCATCCACCGCGCCCACTGAACTCCTCCTCCTGCTCTGCGCTGTCCCCCTCAAATAACTGGGCTGGTCCCCCCCCCCTCCACCGCCACCGGTCTGTCTCGGAGGGGGCGGCGGCGGCTGCGCGTGGCTGGGTTGGCGGGAGGTGTTCTCCCCCATCAACCCCATCCTTAGCGTCAGCTCGCTCTCGCTATCGTCGCTGTCTCCCCCGTTGATCGAACCATCAACGAACCCAGAATCGACCTTGAAGACCCTCTCGTCTACTACCCTGACGTCCCCCCACCTGATCGGCAGGCTTCCGCTCCAGCCTTCCTCCCCTTCCATTTGGATCTTGCGGAGCTCAAAGATGGTCTTGGCGTAATTGCTCTGCTGGATGATGCAGCACTTGTAGATGAAGTGGTAGGCCGGATCGGCGAGGCACTGCGACGAGCGAAGCGTGAGGGTTTGAGGAGCAGCGGGCGAAGTTAGCGTGACCGTCTAATCCTCGTTTGCCCTCTCTCTCCTCACCTTCTGCATCTTGACCGAGGACGATATTTTCTTGTACGCGCAGTAGAGGGAGCAGGATAGCTCTTCAGCTTGGCCGGCCCCGTCCAGCCACTCCTTCCCGCCGACAATTCCGGCTTGCAGCCACGCCGGCAGGTGCTGCACCGGTTCCTCCGCCGATATTCCCAGGACCTGAAAAATAGGGCTCGTCGCCGTCCCCAAGATTCCCTTCAGGCGCTTCATGTTCGCGTAGATCTGGACCAAGGACTGCGTCGTTATGCTATTCTTCAGGCAGTACCGCTTGAAGGCCTGGAGCGTGAAGGTGGGCCTAGGCTGGGGGCCGGAGAAGGCTTGAGATCCCTCCACATGGTTCGACGCGAAGGCGGACATTATCAGCTTGCTGGGGGAGACGTGCGTAGTTTCCTTCTTGTTAGGTTTGCTGTTCGCCTTGAGTTCCGTGGCGAAGTTCAGGACCAGCATTGCGATGCTGCGATGGTGAGGTTGTTAGAAGAGGTACTTTGAGCAAGAGGTAGTAGAATAAAATAAAATTCTCACCTCCTCTTCTCCACAGGTGCCCCGGCGCAAAGCGCGCTCAACAAACAAAAGTCGACCAAACCCTCAACCCCAACGAACCCCTGTCCGCCAACGTCGACCGTGAACCATAGCTTCTGGCACGCGTCGATCCACTCTGGGCTGACAACGCCCACCCCCCCTCCCCTTATATCGTTGTAGAGGAGCATCCTCCTGTTACTCTCGTGGATAAGTATACCGAGAAACAGGTCCAACGCGGCGACGTCCATGTCAAGCAGCAATATAAGACTCCTGAACACCGTCAGACTCGTCACAGGTTGGTGCTCCTTACCCCAGCCGTCAGAAGACACCCAGTGGCTGAATATTGTTGTGAACTGCGGACAAAACGAGCGTAGTCTCACGAGTTAGAATAAAGAAAGCGGGGCCTTCAAGTGAAACCTCATAACGCGAGCGTTCGCGTACCTCCTTGTCTGTAATACTTGCTTGTATCCTCCAATTAACTGCGTCGATTATATTGCTTAAGTCCTCAGTTTGAGCCGTAGGGTTAGTCTCGCAGCAGAGGAGAGTCCAGAGGCTTACGGTGGAGTTCCACCAACGTACGGGCTTGGAGGTTGTACGGGAGTTGTAGTGACGGAGGAGGTATTCCGGGGATAAGATTGGGTTGGAGGGGGAGGAGGAAGGATGAGAGTGTACGGCGCCTTGGGAGTACGGTGGCTGAGGTTTACCCGCGACGACGGGGTTGCTCGCGCTGGTGTTGGAGCCTTGGAACGGAAGCTCGGGAATTTTGGAACCTGAACTTGGGAGGAAACCCTTGTTGTGGAGGGTGGGGTTGTGGTAGCCGGGGTGAGCGCGGGAGTTCGTGGAGGCGAAAGAAAAACCGGCTTTCATTGTGGAGGAATATGAATGGGGGATGGGGAAGGTGAAGGAGCGAGCGGAGGGTCGGGGGATGAGGATTTGACCAGAACCTTGAGTGAAAGTAGCGGTTTTGTTTTGGCCTCCTGGAAGTCGGTGAAGTTTGATTCAGCGGCTACGTCAGGGCGGGGGGGATATCAGGTCAGCAGAATCTTTGTTAAAGTGGCTGGGGGAAGGGAGGGATTGTGCAGGCGCACGTTTTTCTAAACACTTGCCAGGTGGTAATCCCAATTCTGATGGTTCCTCTGGAAAGTCCCTGCTGCACTTTGCACTGCACTTTGCACTGCATCCCGTCCATCGTTGCTCTTTGCTTTTTTTAATTTCGAACGGAATAATAACGTTGTCTACGAAATCTGCGTTTACGCATTTCGTTAGCTTCTACCCTAAATAGTACCTAAAAGTCCTTTCTGCCCTCCTTCTCTCGTCCAGTCTCGTCCAGCTCTTCTAGTATCACAAGCACCTCTTACCAACGCTTCTTACCAACGCTGCAAAGTTGCTCGTTTATCATGGGAGGAGATGGAGGAGTAATAGCCGTAAACAGAAAGTACATGCGCGGCACATCAACTTCACTAGAAGCCAAGACAGGCAGAGGTTCGGCCTCCCACAAAGTAAAGTCCACGGTCGAGGAGAGGAAGGAGTGCATGACGACGTGCAAACTGACAGGGGTGCAGCTTAAGGAGGGCGAAGTGAAGTGCGACCCCTTGGGGAGGTTCTACGACTCCTCGGCCGTCGTGGAGGAGCTGCTGCGTTTGAGGCAGACAGGGGAGACCCGCGACTGGCCGATTGCTAGCCTTTCTGACCTTACAACGGTCTCTTGGTCCCCCACGATGTCGTGCTACCTCACTGGATCTTCTGTGATGACTGGGAGCATCCCTTGCTACGTGGTTGGATCCGGGCCGCAGTCGGGTTCCTGCATAACCGTGCAGGCCGTGAAGGAAATGGGGGAGGAGATAGTTGAGGGGAAGCTCATCAAGGTCATGGCAGATGAGGAGGAGAGCAAGGTCATCATGGACAAGCTGGAGGAGGAGAGAAGGGTCAAGAGGGAAAAGAAGGAGAAGAAGAAGAAGCGGGAGAAGGACGGGGGCGCAGAGGAGGAGAGGAAGCCCAAGAAGATCAAGGCGGCGCCAGCCCAGGCGCAGGCGGCCAAGAAGGACGCCACCAAGGGAATGAGCGCCAACGTTGCGAGCATGTTTCACAGCAGTGAAGATTCAAAGAAGCAGAACGCCAACGAGCTCTTCGCTCAGACCGGCGGCCGTAGGTTCTAATAAATTATATTTCGCACAGCATCATAAAAACTCATTCTCATTCTTGTGATTATCGCCTAACTTCAAGAGATTTAAATCATCGTTGCCGAACCCCCCGTTGTATTCCCCCTTCAACCTGACCCTCTCCTTCTTCTTCCCACAGCACGCCAACCCGCAACACAGTCCTACCCCAATGACGAAAAACCCCACCGGCACCGCGCACTTCCACCAGTCTTCCTCCATGCAAACCTCGTGCGTTACACGCTGGTTGTGAAGGTCTGCGTCCTTTCTCCGGATCTCCTTAGCGGTAATTTCGCCCACCTCCTTCTCCGTTTCTTCGATTGACTTCAGCCACGCTTCCGTGTCCGAGCTCAAGTCAGTCGAAGCTGCTTCGACCGAGTCGGAAAGGATAGAGTCGAAGCATTTCTCCCCGCACCCGTCTCCCAGACTCGCTTCGATTTTTGAGGAGACGAGCGAAGAGGCGGAGTCGCTGGTTATATCGTGGCAGTCGACGTCTTCGCAGGGGATAACTTTCGTTACGGAAAATACTATCGAGTCTTCGGATCCAGACAAACGACGGCGAACGTCGTTGACCGGCACTCCTCCGATGCTGATGATGATGACGATAGTGTCGTCTCCTCCTATCGAAAATTTTATCGCCGCCGATAAGATATTTACAATGGCGATCTTTTTCTCGGAGTCTTCGGGCAACGCTGGGAGGTTCGGTATCGTTATCGACACGTCAAGTACAGCCGTCACAGACGAGGACGTACTTATCTTCACAAGTCGTCCGTCATTGCCTGGCGTGTACCCGATGCATTTATCCTCCTCGAGTTCGCACTTTGTGACGGTGCCTTCGATCCATATTTCTGTGCACATTACGTCGAAACAGGATTCGCCGCTGTAGGCTTCACTGCGGACGCAGCTTGTAGGGTGACAGCAAATGTTGAAAACGCATTCGTCACGAGTCGGAGTAGGTGCGAGCGTTGGTGCGGTCGTAGGCGCTTTCGTCGGAGATTTCGTCGTCGGTGCTTGCGTAGGCGCTGCTGTAGGCGCTGCTGTAGGCGCTGCTGTAGGCGCTGCTGTAGGCGCTGCTGTAGGCGCTGCTGTAGGCGCTTCCGTCGGAGCCGAAGTCCACAAGCCCGGATTAGTACCGAAGTTGAAACTCGTCGCTTCAACAATCTCCATGTTGAAGACGAGTTCAAATGTTCCAGTCTCTCGAACCCAATTCACCTGGTAGTAATTGCCATCTTCACCCAACGTGGCCTGCGCCGATGCTTGGCTCCATAAAGCTTCTCCCGCCTGCGGCTTCCACCACAAATCCACCCCGGCTTCCAACACGTGAGTTGCAAGACCGCCGATAACGATGGGAACGAAGCCTAATGCCCCGCCGGAGGCTTCAAACCTGATCTGACCCCCCGCTCCTCCCTTGACCCTAACGGGGTAATGGCTCTCGACCGCAACCCCTTCCCCCCCGCTAACCAAAGTGCCCCCGACTGCTTGAGCTTGCACCCTCTCCCACTGAGCCATGGACGCGAGCCGGTCCAATGTGCTGCTACCACTGTTGGTTCTTGCGATCTCGTAATCTTCCTCCCTCGGTAGCACCAGCAATTCTAGCTCCGCCTCCCAAAAGTCTCCACTACGCAAGCTTCCAACGCTAGCCTCTGGCCCGAACTCAATCTTGTCGCACAAGACAGAGAAACTGGGGGTGGAAATGTCAACTCCCCCAATCCTCCCCGAAAACTTCCTCACTACCAATCCGCGATCGCCCACGACCATCGAGTTGTCGGCGTAAGCAACGTCGTTAACATTGCCTCCCATTGCAATCCACCACGGCCCGTCGCCTTCCATCTCTTGCCTATAAATTCCGCCCTCATAATACATGCTCGAGGATGCCTTGCTAGTTGCCCCCGTGCATGTTCTTGCTACGGTTGACGTCTTTGTAACTCCAGATCCGAAAACGAACTCAGTCGGCAAGTTGTTGTAGTTGTAGTTCTCCGAGGCGAGCTGGAAGAACGAGAGGCGGCTAAAGGCCACGTCTGAAACCGCCTCGTGGCGGATTTTGAAGAAGACTCTCACGAAGTCATCCGTTCTCGCTCCACTCACTTCGACCTTACTCTTCATCTTCTCATCATCGCTCACACTCACGTAGCTGGCGTTGCTCAGGCACGGGCCGCTGCTCCAAATCATTGGGTCTAACTCTTTCGGGTAGACCATAGCCCCGCTCTCGTCAAAGTACAAGAGACTAAAATCTGCACCGCCGACATTTTCTTTCCAGGCCCCGTCGAACAGCTTCACTCGGATGTCAGTAACGGGCGCCCGCGTGTGACTCCCAAGAGGATCAAAGCATATATTCTCTCCACCCGTGCCCAGGGCAGACTCCTCCCACAGCCAGCGATCGCTATAACCTACGATGGACAGCTGAGCGTGCGACCAGGCACTGACGCCTCCGAACTTCTCGTACGACAGAGCGAAGGTCAGCGAAAGATCTCCGGAGTTGGGAGGTAGGACCAAAAACGCGTTGCCGCTCCACCACGAGCCATCGAAGCCCGCCCAGAACGCCGCGGCGCTTCCGCTGTGCCAATTCTTACTGATCTGGACTGGTATTCCACTAGGCATTCCATTCTCGTCCAAAAGCATGATCGATAGGCCGGTGATTTCGGCACCCGGACCTGACGGCTGACTCAACGACCCCTCCCTAACTTTGAACCTTCTGCTCAACACCAATCTCACGCTCTGTTCGCTGTCGGCGTCGTTCGATAACGTAATGGGAACTTTGAAGTACTTATCGCCGCAATCAGTGTAGCTGCATTTGGGAGCACTGCTAGGGACTTCAACCATCCAATCTCCAGTTTCTGGCTGATAGAGTACGCCTGCATTTGTGGAGGTCACCGTGACAGAATTCTCTGCCGCAGCGTCTTTAAGTACGATAGCTGAGCCATCGCTTTCGAAGCGGAAGGGCATGTTCAGATTTGCTATGTCGCCACTCGCGGAGGCGATAGAATTGCCGTCTGCGTCGTTCAGCGCCGCACTGACAACGCCCGTGCAGGTAGAAAAGCCGCTGTTGCCCCTCAATGTGAGGGCAGTGGAGTCTGGCCAGACATCAACTTCGATCCAAAATTGGTCGTCGTCATTGCATTGCGATTCGCATTTCCCCCAGGAAGAACCTGAGACAAAGCCGACGCAGGTAGGGTAATCTTCAGGGCAGGGGTTATTCGCGCCCTCGCCATGCGAATCAGCGCAGTTCTGGTTCGTTGGATCGGAGGCTGGCGTGCAGATTCCAGACCCAGAGCTGACGCTGAGCCAATTCAAGTTCGTGGCAGTCACCTGTGTGACCGTGTGCCCTGCTCGCACTAATCCGAGCTGGACTGACGAAGTAGCCAAAGTGAACGTTTCCGCGGCGCTTGAACCGCACGTTAGCTCTGCAGATACATCGAGCGAAGCAGAAGGGAGGCTTGCGTATATTTGAGGTATGCTCTTGTCGGAGAATTGCTCAGTAGAGCCTATTTGGCGGACCAAGCTGCCGCCGCTCAAGTCGAGCACGATGCCGACTTTCGAATAAATAACCACGTGCTTGTTCGCGTCCAAACCGCCACTAGTTTTCGTGCAGAAGCTTCCCCCACTATCGTAGCCGGTAAATTTGACATTTGATGGGGTGCAATCTCCCTCCGAAGCAGAGCTCGTTTGAAAGTAAAACACGTCCCCCGTGGAGAAGAAAGCGTTCCAATCCCCAGCAATGTCCTCGTACACCCCATCACTAGCCACGGGGTGTGGTCGGATGAACATTCTATTGCCCCACGAAATGTGCTCAATCTTATTTACCGTGTGCTGAAACACTGCCGAGTCACTAGCCCTAACTACTTGCAGGTTGTAGATATAGCCGTCGGGCCCGCTCAGCGTTTCCCTGAAGCCCTCAGTGTCTCCATCTTCGTTCTTGATCACAAAGCTAAATCGAGGCGTATCGCCAGACATCGCTTGGCCTGTAGCCGCCCCCGCGACGGTGAATCCGTTCCGGAAGCCTGGTGGCTGCAGCGGCGAGTCCCAGAGCTCAAACTTCCACTCTCCCGCGCAAGAACTGCTCAGCGTCAAGTCAGTAGTGTCATCTCGACCGAAAGCGGAGGAGGTGTCTGAAGGCGACAAGCAGAGCCCGCTGGTCTGGTGCTGGACGGAACCATTCTCCAGGAACGTCCACGCATCACTGCAGGAAGAGGAGAGATATAGTGAGCTTCCGCTTCCAACCCTGCACAGCGCATTTCCATTTGAGACAATGGTAGAATCGGCTTCCACAAACTCGAATTTTTGAGCGGAGCTGTAGTCGTAGACCTGGGCAATTGACAAGGAGGCCGTCACACAGTGGCCCTGAGCCTGCCTCAGCACGAAGGGGAACCCTCCCCCGTCTCCGAAGCTCGGCCAGCCTGACCCGAGCTTCGCTGAATATGACGGCCCATTCGGCCATGCATGACGCACAACATGATCGGAAGTAGGTAGAATGGGAGAGGAATCACCGAGGGATGCCGTGACTAAAGCCAGGGTAGATGCGAAGGGAGTTTTCATTGTCGTTCACGGCACCGGAAGGTGTCAGGTCGGTCTCCTGCCCAGCAGCAGGGCAGAGATTAGAAGAAAGTTTAGATATTAATGCCCACGGAAAAAATGGATTCCTAGAGGTTAGAATTCAGAGGGCCCGATACGTAAGAGGTTGTTCTGAGAAATTGTTTGGGCTCTAGTAATTTCAAGGCTAACTGCGCGCGTTGAAAAAAATCACTTCTTCCAGCACAAAATCAGTTGCCTTGATCAAAAATGCTTTGATAAAAGCGCTACCTTAAACTCTGCTCTCCCACTCCGACGTCCTTTTCGACGAGCACGGCATACTCCCCACCCCCCCTACCTCTCCCTTGTCCCCTCCCCTCCCACAACGATGCCCGCACGGCCGGAGTCATCTGGGAGCCCCCCTCAAAACCCCCTCTCTGAGTTTCAGCTCACGCAGACAATAGACAATCACAGGTGAGCCGGGGCGAGTCGCAATACCTACCTGGGGTTTTTGGGGCGATCTTGGACATATAACCCTACCTACCCTCGCTCGTGGCTCGTCACAACCCGTTCTCCCCAAATTCCCTGTCCCCTTCCTTCGAACCCTAACACCCCCTCCCCTCCCCGCCCTCCCCCTCCCCATCAGGGCTTCATCTCTTGAGAAGCGCCGCTTTAACAAGCTGGGCCGGGTTCAGTTCTTCGAATCTCGCCCCAGTGTGGTACATTTCGGGGGCTACGATTTGGAGGATGTCAATACACAGGTCCTTCGGATTACGAACTCCGGGGCTGTCCCGAAGAGGATTCATATTATTCCCCCCACCACTCCGCACTTCAAGCTCAGATATAACAAGCTCGGCGTTGTCGCCCCTGGTATGAGCCAGGATGTCTACGTTGATTTCTTTCCCGACGAGTACAGATATTATTACGACTGTGTGCGAGTCAACTGTGAGGTGAGAAGGGACGATGAGAGAAGAACAAGTGCACGCACCTCTCCTCCCCCCCCCCTCACCCTATTTACCCTGAATTCCTAACCCCGCAGGGCCTCACTGAGCACAACATTGACGACGAGAACAACCTATTGATCCCCATCCACTCCTACCCCATTGCCAATGACGTGATTTTCCCTTCCCTCATCGACTTCGGAAATTGCTTCGTCTCCGAGGAGGTCACGAGGGAGTACACCATCGAGTGCAAGGTGCCTATTGAATTTGAGTACGAGCTGACGTTCGTGAAGCAGGACGCGAACTTCAAGGTCTCTCCGCTAAGGGGTAAGATCCCTGCGAACGGCAAGGCCAAGATTGAAGTTACCTTCACCCCCGGCTTGTACGGAACATTTGACTGCGAGATGCAGGTGAACGTCTCTCAGTTCAACTTCAAACCCTTCATCTGCCGGATAATTGGCTCCTCGAGCCCAGGCAAGCACAGGGAGAGGCAGCTGGACGAGTCGGCTGCGAACTTGGCACGAGATTTGGGTCCCGGGCTGGGAGCGCCTCTCGCCATCTCGTCAGCCTTGGGACACACCTACGGCAACACGGGAAACCGGGCTGTTCGGCAAGTTAAAGAGTCGCAGCTGCTCGAAACTTACGACCGAGGCATCCCTGCTGCGGCCCCGATTGGCAAGGGCTCAGGAGCTGTCAACGATGCCGGAGCAGAGTGGTACACAGAAAATATGCGAAAAGTCAGATTGCCGAGACGGGAGGACCCCGGGCCCGCGCCTCCGCTCCCCGAGACGACCGTGGAAGGCTTGAGGTTCCCTGGGGAGATGAAGGGACCGTACGAGCTCAACTATGTGCTCACGCAGACCCCGGGCAAGCTCAAGCCGAAGGACTTGAAGGAGGCCATTCGAAAGCAGAGAGAGTTCAGGGAGACGCAGAAGCGCGAGCAGGAGGAGGCTCGAGCTCGCACTGCCGGAGGAGGCAAGGTCGGTGACCGTGCGACCTCGGGACAGTTCAGCGTTGGCGCCATCCTAGCCGCAGAATTTAACGACGTCGATACTCGACAGATCAAGGAAATGGCGTTCCTCCAGGACATTCAGGTGAGAGATTGAGAAGGCGCGTGTACGGGATCCCGGCGCTCGTTGCCGATACTTCCGTACGCAATGTAGCTGCTGCTAAGTCCACCACTGTTTCTAACACCGACAACACAACCTTCCATGCGACTCGCTTTCTTTCCGCAGGAGCTCGACAAGGAGGAGAAGGAGCGAGAGTTCAAGAGCTCCGTGGTTTTCATCGGCGAGCCGCTCATGACGGACAACCACGTGAAGTCAATTACCGAGGGGCGGCAAGAAGCCTCCGAGAACCAGCTTTTTGATCAACGTCAGCAGGAGAGGATGCGCTCCGACGACGCCTTCCTGTCGCCGTACGAGGTGCCGGCGAAGTACGACCGAGCTGTCACGGAAGTAAACTCCACCGAGATTCTCCTGAAGATACACAACCCGACTTTCGACGTCTACAAGAACGACCTGTGGAGGAAGAGGAAGAAGCAGCTCCAGCGGTTGGTCTTTTTGGTCGGCCAGTGGATCACCCGCCGGCGTGTCGACAGGCGTCTTAAGGCGATGATGGCCAAGATTGAGGGCTTGGACAAGACCGAGGTGGCGGAGCTTGTCGAGCTGGACTTCCAGCAGAGCCAGAGCGCCGCGGGCGAAGTCGTCAAGAAGAAGACACAGGCAGAAATCGAGAAGGAGAAGAACGAGAAGGAGACCGAGGAGGTGAAGCGAAAGAAGGTGAGAGGCTGCAAGGAGCGAAGCGACGAGCTGAGAAGGCGCGTGTACGGGATCTCGGCGCTCGCTGCCGATACTTTCGTGCCAACGTAGCTGCTTCCAATTCCACCACCATTTCTAACACTGACAACGCAATCTTCCATGCGACTCGCTTCGCTTTTCGCAGGCGCTCGAGGAGCCCTTCAGGGTGGACGAGGATGCCATGGTGAAAGCCACGGTTCCCATGTACCAGGAGGACGCGAGTATCGAGAGGATGCCCGTAGAGATCAAGGACAAGGCCCTGGGCTTCTTGGACCTCGGGCTCAACACGTTGAAGATAGGCGTCGAGGCCGTGGAGCATGGTTACAAGGAGGCCGAGTTTCCCATGGTCGACCTGTATCTTCCCGAGGAGGAGACGAGGGAGCTGAGAATGGGCGCCTTCGAAGAGTGCAACGTAAGGCTAGAACGCGACGTTGGAAACGCGTGGACGGAGGAGGGGTTGAATTTGAAGGGAGCGAAGGAGGAGGTGAAGAGCCCGCGGGGCGGGGAAGGCGTTGCAGAGGGGGAGGGGGATAAGGGCGCGGCTTTCTTGGACGGCCTTTTGAAACAGAGCGGCGATCTCGAGGCGAGCGTTTGCATGCCCGAGTCGATGAAGACGTTCGAGGTCCCGAAGGGGCTGAACTTGTTGAGGCACGACAACAGCGTCCGTATTTACGCCCCGGTGAACCGAATACTGCAGGAGACCGACGACGCCTGGAACGTGCGGCCGAAGTTTATTCCCAGAGTGGTGCCCGAAAGCATCGGCAAGACGTACGCCGAGCGGGTCGGGAGCTCGACTCTGCACGCTCACAGGAACATCAAGACGATCTCCAGCACTTGGAGGCCAAGGAGGGAAAGGAGGCAGACGAGTCTGGCGGCCCTGGCCGTCAACACGAGGCAGGGATTGTGGGAGTGCAAAGATCTGCCCCTGATCCAGAAGAAGGCGGTGGAGGAAGATGCCATGTCAGGTGAGAGTATGTCTCGGAGTCTCAGCGACGAGCAGAGGAGGCGTGTGTACTGGATATCGACGTACATAGCCAATACGTTCCGTGCGTAGCGTCGCTGCTGCGACTCCCTCGCTGTTTCTAACGTCACCCCATCCATTGCAACTTGCTTCGCTCGTCGCAGATTCCGAGAGCGAAGGCGAGGAGGGTGAGATTTTCATCCCCACCGTCGAGGGTGCCAAGACTTTCTTCAGCAAGAAGAAGGAGGCTGTGGCGGGTGAGGGAGGAGAAGGCTCGGAGGTGACCAGCGGAGGACAGCAAGTCATGAGGGATCGCAAGATGTTGGAGCTGGCCAGAAAGCAGAGAGAGAGACGCTGCATGCTCGCGAGCCAGCACGCCGACCGAATGAAGGCCATCAACGACAAGTTGCTGAACGTCAGACATTTATTATTCCTACAAACACCCTTCCACCGCCTTGACGTGCAGTTTCCGTTGTTAGGAGATAAGGGGAAGGGGACAGGTCCTGAGGCAGAAGAGCAAGTGGGAGAAGTCGAGTAGAGAAGGAGAAAGTTCTTTTCAAATTTAATTTGTGTATCTTGTTATTATTTTTTGTTCGTTCAATCAACGAACATGCCGAGCCGGAAGTCATTCACGTCCAGGCTCTTTTCCTCCTCCATTTGCACCTCGACCACGACGGTTTTCTTCTCCTGCGACGAGCAAAGGTTTGGGGTAGTCAGTGGCGTTAGAAACGGCGAAGAAGTTGTCAGAGTACGTAAAACTCTCACCTCTCCGGGATTATTTTCTGGCTCCTTCCCGCCGTTGGCCAGGATCATCGTCAGCCTGTGGACTTCCCTCCCGTAGCACTGCTTGACGTCGTCCAAGTCCCCCTTCAGCTCCTCCACTTCCAACTCCTTCTCCTTGAGCCTGTCCGCCAAATCCTCCGTCGGGGGGTGGTTCGCCGCCGCCTCCTCCAGCTCCTCTACCCTTTTCTTAAGGAAATTTATCTCCTCCTTTTTCTCATTGATCTCGTTCCTTAGCATGATACCCCCCACCATGCCCCCGACGGGGGATCCCATGCTCTCAACGTCCTCCGCGTCCTTCTTGCGTGGGGTGGTTTGTGCTTGTGTTTCGGCGTCTTCCATTCTCAGCTTTTGGAGCGAGACGATTTCGTTCTTCAACTTTGAGTTATCCATTTTTAGCGAGTCTCTCTCGGCCCCGGCCTCCTCGAATCTGGGCAAGGAGGCGAACGCGCGAACGAGTTAGAACGGAGACGTCAGGGGGTTAAAGAGCCGAACGTTCAACCGCCTCACCTCTTCTTGTAGACGAACTCGACCCTGTCGGAGTTCTTCTTCTCCTTGTCCAGCAGCGTCTGGATGCTATCCTTCTCTCGTTTAGCCTTCTCAAGTTCCTCCTTCGACTGCGAATCGCATATTAAAGAAAACGGACGTTAAGAAAAATAAACATCGAGGGGGGGGGGGGGG
>BRXY01000225.1:27982-68294 GCA_030267945.1 Triparma strigata
GTCGCGGCTCCGGTGTTTTATTATTATCTCTCACCTCCTTCTCCCTCGCCGTCCATTCCTGTATCGACGCTTCGATCTGTTCGAAAAGCTCGTCCTTCTGTTTGAGCGCTGACTGTAGCCTTGATACTTGAAGCTGAAGCTTGCCGTTCTGCTCTTCAGAGGCGGAGAGGGAGGAACGGTACGATTCGATTGACTGACGAAGGGAGGTTTCAGAGGCGGCGTAGTCGGAGGAGACCTCGGAGGTCACTTTCTGCTTCTTGAGTTCGTAGTCGGCCTGTGACGAGCGAAGCGCGAGGAGCGAAGCGACTCGTTAGAATCTGTTCGGGGTTGAAAGAGCCCTCGTTCAGTTGTCGCTTCTCACCTTCAGCTTGTTCTCTAGGTTTCCGAACTTCGTTCTGAGTGATTTTTCAGTCTTCAGCTGCGCAACGCTCGACTTGTTAAGTTTGTTGTTGATTTCTTCGTAGTCTCTTCTCAACGTTGTCAGGTCCTGCCAAGTTCAGGCGTTAGTATTGTAAGTTGAACGTTTATGGAAGGATAGTTTTGCTCTCACCTCCTCCTTCTTTCTTAGCGTAGCTTCTAGTTCATCGACCCGAGCTTTTCCGTCTATTTCCCTCTTGTTCTCCAACACCATCACCTCTTCCTTCAACTTAATAATCTCCTCATCCTTCTCCTTCAACGTCGAATCCTTCGATCCTTTGTCGTTCTTAAGATCTTCGATTAGAGAGTCCCTCTCGTTGCACTGGGCGACGGTCTTTGAAAGATCAGAAGTCAGCTTTTTGTTCATGGAAGCGAGACTACGATAGGACGTCTGCAACTTGTTTAGTTTAAGCATTAGAGACTGACCTTCGCTGCGGAGGAGAACTACTTCGGCTGCCATGTCGCTGTTGGAGCTGGTGTTGTTTGGGGTTGCGACTGTGACTGGTGGGCTCTTAATTTCCTCTTCCGGTTCATTAATCTGTGGGGTTGACGGTGAGAGCGCTTGCTGCAGCGCTTGCTGAGGAGCCTTTACGGGGGAGGGCGTGGAGGTTTGGTCCGAGGGCGTGGAAGTTTGGTCCTCGGTTTCGTTGTCTATGTTGTCGACGGTTGGTTGCGGAGGTACAACTGTTTGAGGTACTTGCTGCGGTGGTACTGGGTCGTAATCTCTGGGAGGGAGAGAGGAAGGGGCAACGCCGACGGATTCGTTGAGGTTTGCTTCGATCTTCGAAGCGATGTTGGCCGTTGTTTCAAGTAGGTTTCCCCACATCGCACACTTTGTGTGCAGGAGGAGGCAGGAGGAGGAGGATTAGATTGCGGGGGATTGCGGGGGAGAGGCTTTTATATGATTGCTTCTGATGCTCTACCGCCAATCGTCGAGCGCGCCCTAACAGGGAGAAGGTGGACGGTAATAATTTGTCCCGCGTTTACAAAAAGTTCGTTGGCTGACGTTGGCGTTGAGATGAGATAATGCCCTGGGGAATTTTGGACTGGAATCTCTGGGCATTTTTGGGCACCTTTTTCCCTTCATTTACGCACATTTACGCACTAAGCAGCAGACTGAAGACCACCTACGGACAACGATATAACCATAAAGTTTGTTCAATTTATTATTACGATACTTGGAAAAGCGTAGAGTTCCGAACAAATCATCGAACATTGATAAGTTCGCGAGCAGCGGAAAAGTCTTCTCTGAATACAACTGTAGTAGCCTCTGCTACTGTAGCCACACAACAGTATCTACTGTACACACAGCCCCACACAATGCGAAGAATCCACCCTCTCGTCCGCGACCTCTACAAACGCGCTTTAACAATCGGTTCCGACTATCCTCTCGGTCTCCCCTACGTCCGTAAAACATGGAAGTCAGCATTAAAATCACCCACGTCGAAGGGTTTCATGGGTAATAATCTTCCTAAGCCATTCTACGTTCCTGGTAAAGGTTACGATGAGAAGTTAATTATGGCTGCTGTCGCTAGGGGACGGTATTTTTTGAAGGAGATGGTCGGGGTCATTCAGTTGAAGAAGTATAGGGCGTTGAAGGAGAGGTACGGGGATGAGGGGAAGAATTTTGATGATATTAGTAGAGGTTTAGAGGAGAAATGGAAGGAGGAGTCATAGCGAGTAGGGCTGCGTAGTAGTATATTATGTTAATAATGGATAAAGGACTTTTTTGATGCGCCTAAATACGTTTTATTTTACTTTAGGGTGTGCCCTCTTCAATTCCTCCAACCTCTTCACGAGAATCAATAAATCACAGCGTGAATATTTGAAACGAGTAGGAACATGATGGTCAATGAAATTGTGAACTTGTTGAAATGTACATTATCAGCGTTGTTGTCGGAGTCCGACAAAGAGTTTAACAACTCTGCTTGGCTCGTTGGTGTAAAGGTGAATGTTGTTGGAGACTCAGTGGGCGAAGACGTGGGATTGCTCGTCGTGGGCGAAGACGTGGGATCGCTCGTTGTTGGAGCGCTCGTCGTGGGCGACGAAGTGGGCGAAGACGTTGGATCGCTCGTTGTCGGAGCGCTCGTAGTGGCCGACGTAGTGGGAGTCGTCGTCGGACTCGAGGTAGGACTCGAGGTAGGACTCGTGGTAGGACTCGTGGTAGGACTCGAGGTAGGACTCGTGGTAGGACTCGAGGTAGGACTCGTGGTGGGACTACTTGTAGGACTCGTGGTAGGACTCGTGGTAGGACTCGCCGTGGGACTACTTGTAGGACTCGTGGTAGACAACTGAAAACTATCGCACGGAGCACCGAGTGTTGTTGGGCCGTTTGCACATGGAGCAGTATGTGATGAATATACATTACCAGCAACGGTTGTAAATGGGTATGCTGTAGGGTCCAGTAGGGTTTCACCGGCACCGTCGCGCCAGACCACGATACGATACGTAGAGCAATCGTTGCAGTTGTTGCCCATATCCGTGTCACCTGCGACGAGTTAGAATAAGCGAGCGAGAGGCGAGAATGTTATAGTCGAAGCTTCTCACCAAACATACAATACAGAGAACCGTATATTTCCTCGGTGTGTGCGATACTCCAATCAGACCCAAGTGAATCACAGTAGGCAACAGCATCGGCTTGTCCTTGTATAGCCGAAGAAGTCTGGTAGGTGGTGGCAGGATCCAGAAAATTATCACACGGAGCACCGAGTGTTGTTGGGCCAAACGCGCATGGATCAGTATGTGATGAGTATACAAATCAAGCAGCGGTTGTAAATGGGTATGAAGCACCATCAAAAAACGTTTCACCGCCGCCGTGCTCCCAGACCACGATACGATACGTAGAGCAATCGTTGCAGTTGTTGCCTGCCAGTTGGTCACCAAAAAGGCAGTACAGAGACCCGTAAGTGTCATCGGTGTATGCGACCCTCCAACCTCCACCCAGCGATGAACAATAATCCTCAGCATCGCCTTGAGAGACTGTATATGCGTTGGTCATTGCAACAAGGAAAAATAGGAGGAGCAGACGATAAATCTCTCGCCGGACGCTGCATGATTGGCTGGATTTCATGCAACAAATTTAAAACTTAAAAATCCTAAAATCCTTCAAAAGTTTTCATGTTGTTCTTCTTCATATTCATCGTCGCGAGCCTGGGTTTGATAATCTGGGCCTACATCATGATTCGAATACGGAAGGAAGAAAGGCAGCGTTCAATAATTAACCGGTAAGGGGAATGATATCAGGGCCGAAAACTGGATGGGAGAGGAGAACGAGAATACAGTTTTATGTTGAGCTGTGCAGAGCCTCAGGCGGTTGCTGCGCCGCCGCTCTTTACTGCAAACGCGCGTCAACGGTCCTGGTAGCCTCCACTCGCGAATGCGATTAGTCAACCGAGCGCTCCCTCTATTAAAATTAACGCACACGCCCCTCGCTTCGCACATCCGCCCTCCAGGCAAGCCAATGACATAACTTCGTCCTTCAAGGACACGCAAATTCAGCCTCCTAGCCCCGACCGGACGCGTCCCAAACCTTCTAAACCCGTGTCCAACTCGCGCCGCATAAGGACTAAAATAATGAAATTATATAAATATAAAATTAAGAACGAAGAGAAGGTGAGAGTTGGACGAAAGAGGAGCGTTGTGAGGGTTGTGAGATGGTGTGTGCTCGATGATGAAATATATAAAACCGTCTGACTACATCTGACTACGGCGACTTCCACGGTAGTACCCCTTCGGGGCGAACGTAAGAGAAGTGCTTTGAAGAGAGACCAGTAAGAACTTTCTGTGTCCCCAATAATGCGACTGAGAGCAAACCAAATCAACCCACCCTCCTACTCTGCTCTCCGAACCGATCCTCCATCTTCTAACCGTAACAACCGTTCCTCCTCCTCCACGCACACATCCCTCGTACACAAAACCAAAAGGACGGGGTCTTCCAGAACCACGGCAGCCACAATTACCAACCGCCTGACGGCGGACAGAGCATCGAGGATATCGAGGGATACACAGAAGGCGAATCCAGGTGAGAGCGATTGGGGTTCGTTGGTGTTTTCGTTAAGGTTTGGTTGTTTGCTCTATGATGAAATACTTATATGCCAAGATTTGTGTCTGACTACGGCGACTTCCACGTGCGAACGTAAGAGGAGCGCTTTGAAGAGAGACCAGTGAGAACACTTAGTGTCCCCAATAATGCGACTGAGAGCACACACCCCAATCCCAATCCCCAAAAAAACACGTCAAACCCCCCCCCGTCTCCACAACTAACACCCAAAAACAACCCATGCATTGTTCTCCTCTCCCAAAAATCCCCCTCTCCCTTCTAGACCTGATACCCCCCGAGCTCAGGCTCGGTCTTCCCCTGATACGATCGACCGACTGGCCAGTCCAATCAGCCAAACATCGACAGAAAAAAGTATGAATATGGTCTGAAAAGAATGAAGTTTTGAACCTTAACAGTTTTGAAAGTAAACGTGTGTTATTAAAAATATTAAACGTACTAATAAATAATTGATGTTTTGATAGTAAATATTTTGCGTTTTTTTTTATGTTGATGAAATCCGGCATAAATACTTCAATTTGGTGAATTATTGTATAGAGCGGAGGTAGGTGACTACCGCGTTTTCGTCGTTAATGTTAATTTCGGAGGGGACTAGCTTGGAGCAGTTGTAGAAGACATTGACACCAAAGTTTTGAAGCGAGTCCGGGATCTTCATCTCTCTTAGACATGTGCAACCCCAGAAGGCATATGAACCTAATTCTTGAACGTTAGTGTGAAGGAGATCGACCTCTTCTAGACTGGAGCAACTGGCGAAGGAATGTATACCAATTGATGTTAACGACTTTGGGAACTTAATGTCTTTTAACCTAATGCAGCCTGCGAAGGAAGCTCTACCGATGATTGTAATGCCTTCGGGGATATCTACAGCGACGAGAATGGAGGCTTCACAGCAGGCACAATCTCCGACCTTTGTAATATTCAGAAGGAAGACGACCTTCTTCACTTGCTTCATACTTTTCTTCCTCGCATCAGACATAGCTTCATCATAACCTATATCATTCCCTCCATGAACGATAATCTCGCCGAAAGGCTCATCTTCCAACTCTGTAAGCTTCTTCTCAACTACCTTGTGCCATTTTCTATCAAGCCAACGCATCGCTACTAGAGTATCAACCATAGCGAAACCAACGAACAACCGCCTGAAATCGTCTGTATGCATGAAATCATCGCCTTTTATCGCCGGAGTCTCGTCGGCAGCAGAATCCAACTCTGAGCCTTCATGTACTTCCTCCTCGTCATCTCCGCTCTCTAAATTGTTCGGATCTAGTATCTCAATCGCATTCATGATATCTTCAGACGTTCTTTTTGACATATCTTATAAATAATGAAATGAGAAATGTCGCGAAACACTTTGCAGGACACTTCCCAAAAAATCCCTCCCAGACCTCCCTCCAATCCATTTTTGAACCTATACCAATACTCATCTTTTCATATTATACGGTGAGTCAAACATTTCCAATTTTAAAATACCTCGTTCTTCAATACATATTATCCTCAACGCTTAAATATTGTTATTGAATTCCTCGTTTAAACATGTTTTTTCATTGAATTGAGAAGGAGGCGGGAGCAAAGCTCAGCTCCCCCTATTTAAACAGCAATTGCTTTAAGAATACGCGCTTATATTGATATAGACTAACACAATCGTAGATATACTCCTATTAAGTCTCTACGCGCAGAGATAAATCAGATATATCGTGACGTTAGGGTTACTTTTAGAAGCTATTTATGAAGGTGAGAATTGAGCCTCCTTTGATGTGTCAACTCTGAAGTTGCAATATTTTACTAGCAGACGTCAGAAAATAGGGGAGAGATCGGTTTCCAAGATATGTAGACATGTTTAAGAAGGAATCGTGAACAGCAGCGTCGGAAGCTATAGATTTAACTTAAAAACTTAAAGCGACTTTCAAACTTCCCTCCAAGAACCTCCTGAAGGCACTGTACTAATACGCACTTGTACTAATACGCACTGTACTAATACCAATAACTACTTACTACTTCTACCAGCGTTCATTTCAAATGCAGGCACACGATCCTCAGCACAATCCGAGTCTGCAAAGCCTGCACATCAACAACAACACCAACAATAACAACTCTACCACCCACAATACTCATCGTCGCTCTCCTCCTTCCTCTCATATTTCGAACCATCACCATAACCGGTCAAACTCTTACAACAACAAGGAAAAGACACCGGCGACCAACACCAACAACGGCAATACCAACACCAACACCAACAACAACAACACCAACAGCAGCGCCAACAACAACAGCGCCGAGCTTGACTTCAGCCCCGCTCCAGCCCCTGCCCCCCAGGTGAGAAACTGTCTCGTTCACAAATGCTCCTCACTGAGAAGTCGTGCTAAAGTTATTCTAACTCGTCGCTCCACTCCTTGTCTCGCTTCGCTCTTCTCAGCCCAAGCCCACCCTCCCCCCCGCCCTCCGCTTCGATAAAATGGTAAACCTGTCCTACCGTGACTGTCGCATGGGCTGGGTCAACCCTTGGGCTGACAGCGACCGGTCAATTTCTCCTCCCAACCCCAACGATAACTGCAAGCTACTGGCGTCGCTCTTGAAACTACCCTCGCCCCCGACGAACGATCCGAACGAGCGTCAATCACCGCAACAAGCTCAAGATCTAATTCTCCACACCCTAAGCCCAAATCCCCCCGAATCACAAAATCCCCCCCTCCTCACCGCCCTTCCCCCCGACCTTCACGCCCACATCTTCTTTTCCGGCTATCTAACCCTCTCTGGTGAGACGCTTCTACAGTTCGTCGGCGTGCTACAGTATTCTAACTCATCGCTCCACCCCCCGCTCCACCCCCCACCCCTCCCTCCTCTCGTCTCAGAAATGTTCACTCTCCGAACTGTCTCCTCTCCCCTGAAATCCCTCACAAAAACAACCCTCCACCTCGACCTGCGTTTCCATCCTTCCCCCCCAAACACCCTCCTGACCTTCAACTCACAGTGCCTCCAAACTCTTGATTTGAGCTACTATCAATCTTTGACTGAGGAACTCCTTGAGTCGCTACCCTCCTCCCTTAAAACCCTTAACCTAAAAGGTGAGAGTGTGTCTCGTTCGCTCAGTCTCCTCGCTGAGAAGGCGTGCTACAGTATTCTAACTCATCGCTCCGCTCCTCGGTTCGCTCCGCCCCCCACCCCTCGCTTCGCTCGTCGCAGCCACCAACCTCTCCCAATCCCACCTCCCCTCCCTCTCCCACCTCCTCTCCCTGTAAGTCGCTCCCCATCACTACCACCTAAAATCGCTACACCATTCTAACTCGTCACTTCCCCCCGCCTCGCTCGCAGCTCCACCCTCGACATCTCCAAAACCACCCGCTCCTCCTCAACCCTCATAACCTCCCTAACCCCCCTCTCCCACCTCTCCTCCCTAACCTCCCTAAACATCTCCTACAACACTCGCATAACATCCGTCCCCTTCTCCCCCCCCAACCTCGACATCTCTCTAACCTCCCTCACAACCCTCCCCAACCTCCACACCTGCCAAACCCTCTCCCTCCCCTCCACAATCCCCTCCTCCGAAATCCTCAAGTGCTTAAACTACAACTCGCTCCGTTCAGGTTCAACCCCTGCCCTCCCCGGAACCGGCGCAGTAACCCAAGGTGAAAAAAATAAATGGAAGAATTTAAACCTTTTCCATTCACCTGTAACCTCCTTTGTCCTCGATCAAATTCTTTCTAGAGGTATTAACGTTATTTTAGATAGTAATATTAATATTGATATGGATGAGTATATAGGTAGAGAAGGGGTTACGATTAAAGATGGAGGGAGGGTCGTGCCGAGGAGGTGGAGGGGGAGGGTTGAAGGTGTTAATGGAGTTGTTATTGAACAGAGTTAATAAGATATGTTGTTAAGACAATAGGAGAAGCCTTTTTTTTTGTTCTGTTTTTTAATTTTAATATTCTTGCCATGTTCTAAGCTTGAAACCTTCGAGCTCCTTCTCGTAGACGTCTTCCTCCCACCCTTTTCCCATCCCCCTTACTTTCTTCTCCTGTTTATCCCTCCTGACCTCGCTCATATATTCCCTGAACACTATAACTTCGTTAGGCGAGAACGTAGTTTCAGAGGGGGAAATTGATTTACCGTTTAAACGCTCGCAGACTAAGGAAGCGTCATGGCGGGGCCACGATGAAGCGAATGCCATTTGGAGTTCCATGTAATTCTTGGGTATGGGCACGGTCTTCTGTTCTATCGATTTGTAACCGAACCCGAACCTGTCCTCCTCCTCCTCCTCCTCCTCTTTAGCTTCCTTCTCCTCTTCTTCACCGTCCTCTGCATCTTTCTCCTCCGGTTCCTTAATTTCCGCAGAGTTAGAGAACATCGATTCGGCTTTTACCTTCTGCGTCTCGACGGCGGCGCGGGCATTTGAGAGGGCGGCCATCAGGTCGACGGGGACGGGGGCGTCCTCGACGCCGCCGAGATCGGAGACTGAGGGGGGATCCGCATCGGGCTCCTGGAGTTTTATGAAGACTTCCTTTGGAGGCGTTTGCCCCTCTTCCTTTTCCTTTGAATTAGATTTTTCCATCGCCCTCTCCTTAACCCTTCGCTTCTTCTCCTCTTTCTCCTCCGCCTCCAAGCGCTCCTTCTCCTTCTTCTCCGCCTCCATCATCTCCCAGAAGAGGTAGGAGTCGTCATCATCGTCGCTGTCCTCGTCGAGGATCTGACGGAGCTCGAGGATCAAGGTGCCTTCTTCGCGGACTTGATCGGCCATATCGGCGCTGTAAGGTTATAAGGTTGTAAGGGTCCAAAGGCCAACGTTAGACAAATCTTCTCCAAACTCGCAACCCTAACGAGTTTACTCTCACCTTGTCTTGATGACATTTTTACCATCCTCATCGCTGTCACTGTTGTTTTCTTGGGCGAGCATTTTCGCCTTCCTCTCGAGCATCTTCTTGGTCGGCGATCGAGCGGACCTGGCCTTCTTAGGCGTCACCTTGGGACGGATAGGAGGGTGTAAAGGGTCGTCCATGGCTCTTTGTTAAATTCAAAGGTTACAAGGAGTGGGAGGGAAGTGCGCGCCAAATAATCAACGACACTGTAGTTTCCTTCTGCCCAAAACAGACAAATTATCACACGAAACTGGCGAATGAAATCTATTTTCTGGTGCCAGTGATCTGTTCTCGCCCCCTGTCTTAACAGTTAGGCCAGTTCACCCTCCTTCCTCTCAATGAATCATTCGGCAAGCCAGCACAAATTAAAATTTACCGGTGAGTCAAAAAAAGAAATAGCCAGGCACATCCCCCCGAATTGATCAATAGCAATCCGCTTAAACCCTCAATTCATATATTATTCCGCCACATTGTTCCTCCCTCATTTCCTTCCTTGGACAAACCCCCCCCCACCAACCCCCCCTAACCCCCTCCCACACTCCCTTTCCCCTAATCATCTCTTAGGCTACCTTCAGCCGAGTTTCGCCAAGGCAAATGCAAAGCCCATGGTTCGTTATGACAAAGGAGGTTGTGACTTCCGAATAGTCAACCACAGTAGGTGAGACGTTCCCACATAACATCACATATATCCTTACAACGGACAGCTAACGAAAGCACACGTAATTTCAATACGAAACAGTCTCGGGAAACAATTCGCAAGCGGGAAACACCTTAGAACAGCAGGTCGTGCTACCTTCGCAATGAACAAAAGGTTCATCGACGAGAAGTTCAGGTGAGATAATCATCCCCTTCTGTTCACGCCAACCCTCCCCACGTTCATTCTAACGTTTCCTCCGCTCTCTCCCCGCTTAGATCCCCTGGCCCTACTCTCGGTATGAGTTCATTAGGGAAGCAGGTATCATCAAAACGTCCTTCTGCTGGTTCGATTAATTTCGGTACGTCAAGCCGAGAAGGGGCGCTTAAGCTTTATGCTATTTACACGACCAAGTGAGATATAAGCTGAAGAGGAAGGATCTTTTAGAGGGAGAGAATGGGTAGGGGGGGTTGTTGTTAGGGTAATGTAATGTTGTATATTGAATCGTTTAATTTTGTTGTGAAAAAATGCTGAAACGGGTGTATTGTTTTTCTTTCTGATCTTTTTGGTTTTTTTTTGCTATACGTTGTTCTCGTCAGTGTTACAGAAGAACGGCAATACCATCCCCGGGAACATTTCATTTTCAGGCTCAGACGCCGTATATGCTTTATTATTAATAAAAGCTCTACCTTTACTCGAAAATACTTCGTCAGGCAGACATTCCTGCGGCGCGGTGCACGAGGATAGTTTCTCGTCCCACCAGTTTTGTACGCAGTACCATTTGTCAGGACGGTTTTTGTAGTAGAATGGTTTAGGTGTCATGATGTCCTTTATTTCCATTCCCTTAGCTAAAGCCCTCCACTTCCCGCAGTTAGGGTTATCGCATTTTATCCAAGTGTAAGGTTGCCCTCTCCCTTCGATCTCAGCCTTCTCAGTCTTCAATCTCGTCGAACGTTGCGTTGAAGTGTCCCTGACATCGAGAGCCTTGGACGTTGACTTTAGACGGCGGACCCAGAGGCGGAGGTGCTTGCGGACATTCTGCTCGCTGCCGCCTTTGGGGATCACGAAGTCGTACGAGTCGACGCTCGCCGTTGAAACGTCGCTCTAAGAGGAAGAGAAAGGGATTATTAAGGCGTGGGGGGGGATCAGATTATGCGTTCCTTTTGTTCGTCGTTGTTTTTTCGTCCTTCTTTGTTTTCCTTCTCACCTCCTCCCCGTCATCGACGTCCATCTGTTCATCTCCCCCCTCCCCCCCGTTCTTCTCCTTCTTGGGCGTGCTCGGCCCCGCCTCCTCCACGACGCTATTAGCGACACTATATCTATCGTCCATAAGAATCTTGCTCTTCTCCTCAGCGAGCCTGGCGTTCTCGGCGAAGCTAGGCTCCGGGTCGTAGTAAAGGGGGGGGGGGGGAGGTAAGGGAGGAGGAGGAGCCACGAGGGTGGGAGTGTAGGAGTAGGTACTGTGGGGAACGGAGCGGTAGCCGTTTGGCTTGTGTTTGGGGCGTTTAGGCTGGCGTGGGGGGGCGTAAGCGGGGGGCGGAGCGTGAGTTTTGGGGGTAGGGGGGAGTCGAGAAAAAGTCTCGCAAAGGGGGCGTCATTGAAAATAAAGTCGAATGGCTCGGAACTCATTGGAATCGCTGGTATGAACCGCTCACCTCCTGGTCCTCCTGCTGTTTAGCCTGCTCCCTCTTCCTCTTGCTCGCCGCGTCGTTGGCCTTCTTCCTCTCCCTCTTCCTTGAGATTTCATCGTCATCGTCATCTTGGGCTTCGACAAAACGTGAGGGAACCTTAGACTGTCTTCCCCTTCCTGAGACCCTAGGGGAAGGGGTTATAGTACGGGACGATGCGTCCGACTCGTTTGCGCTTGAAGCGGTTGTAGAGGTCTTCTTTTTGGAGACGTAGACCATTGTGATTGTATGTGATCAGAAGACACTGGACGGAGATATTTAGATAGCCTTTCTTTCAGCCAATTTGAAACGATTTCTAATTCTGTTAGTGTGTGTGTGAGTTTCTATATAGGCGTTACAGCTGTTAGAGTAAATATTAATGTGGGATGTGGAATGTGGGATGTAAAAATGAACCATTTCCGACCTGCTGCTGGGCCGCTCGAAGTGGCTCTTCGAGTGCAAAGTGGTGGAACAATATAAGCCTTAAAAACGGATTAAACAACATATGTCTAATTAAAGAACCGTTAGAGACACACAGTGTAGGCCGAAACAGGAGAGATGACAAGAAAAGGACGTTTACGAATGCTAACCTGGAAAGTCGACACTGAGCACTTTTTCTCATTCCAGAGCTTTGTCAAAAACCGAACGAAACGAACGAATCCACGTATCAACGTTCAAAACGCTTTAATTTCGAACAGTCTCAGTCTTCAACACTATCTCCAACATTTCTTCAACGCTCGTTGGCATCTAAAAGGCATCTAAAATGGTTCAAACAGATGCTCCTTCGGATGGGGGGAGAAAAAACAAGAGAGGTCGCCCAAAAGGGAGCACAAACAAGGCGTCCCGTAACCCTAACAGCAAGGAGGACGAGAGGAAAGCGAAGCACAGCAGGGAGGAGATGCTTTTGACTGGAAACAGCGAGGTGAGAAGGAAAGGAAAGGAAACACACTAAGAGGGGTGAAAGCCTTAACTTTGAGCACTAAAACAAAGAAACCTCTCCTCTCTTGTCCATCTCCGCCTTCCTAAATCCCCCGCACCTCCTCCACAGATCTCTCGCCTGGCCGACTACTACCGTTCCGAAAAGCTTGAGCCCGGCTACTGGTACGTCGACCCTGCCTTCGAATACCGCGAAGAGGTGAGCCTTTGAGAAACATTCGTTATCAAAACACACCGTCCCACCCCGCCTAACGCGTCTCGGGAGTGTTCATCAAACGCAACGAACGGCTTAAAAAAAGGTTACATTCTAACATCTATTCGTTCACAACCATTATAAAACCTCCCCCCTTATATTTAGACATTAACGATTTGGTGCGCCTCTGATTTTTTAAACCATCCAAAGTTCAAGCACGAGATAAGCAGGAAAGTCAGACGTATGCCGACCTTACCTCGTGTTAAGCTCATCGACTGTGAAAAGAAGATGTTAAAATTCAATGAAAAAATGGAGGTAAAATAAAACACGGAGGAGTGAAGTGATGTTTATGAAACGTTTAATTGTAAAGTGAGGCGTTGTTTAATATTCTAACACTATACGTAATACTATTTTCGCTTCTAAACGTTTCAGGGGTTACTGAGAAATATAGGTGGCGTAAAAAACAAGAACGTTATTGCACCCAAAACGAAGGTAAAGAGAGCATCAAAGAAACCGACTAAACTAAGATGATAGAAGCTCCTTTTTAATAGCAAATGTATTCGATTCGAACGTATTTCTGTGCAGTTGTATTTGTTGTTGTGTGTTGTTGTGTGATATTTCCCCCCCCCCCCGAACAAAAAGGTCGTTTCTACCCCCCCACGTGTAATTCATCGAAAGGAGCGTTGACCGTTTGAAGAAACTTTAGTCTTTCCGGTCGTCTTTTTGGTTCGAGTGCTCTTCACGGGTTCGTCGAAGGCTAATAAGGTGGGGTGCAGCGTGAGAAACGTTAGAAGGTTGGGGATGTGGTGTTATGTGACGAACGCATAACATGTTATTTATATTAATACCACGTTTGCTTCTCACCTTTGCTGCCCCTTCTGACTCTGCCGTTGGTACCTCCGAGGTGATTTTCTTTCTTGCCGTTGTCCTTCCTGACGGCCTTCACGCTTATCGTGGGAGGGCTCGGGGACGGGGAAGGGGACGGGCTCTTAGAGTTCGAACCGACCTCAGTTATCAAGTAGTCGGAGGTTATCTCTGGGGTCACTCGTCGGGCGCGTTCCCTCCTGTCGGGGCTCACGCGGGGACTGCTCTTTCGGGCCCTGGGGGCGGGGGACTGGCTGAGCCTCCTGCCTCGGCTGGAGGAGGCTGCTCCCCCGTCCTGCAGCAGGAGGATGAGCTCCTTCTGCTGCACCCTAATCTTCTCGCTATTCTCGAGAGTTAGCGACATCAATTGGTGGTCCTTCTCCAAGCTCTCGTAGAGCTGCCTCATCTTAGCCAGGGCCTCCGTCGTCGAGGCCCCGGGCACAGGGGATATTGAGCCCCTGCGCTCAGTCGTTCGGCTTCTCTCCTCCTGGAGCTCTCTGGCGAGCTTGTCGCGCTCGAGTTTAGTGTCCTTCAGAGCACGTTGGGTGCGGGCAAGTTGGGAGAGGAGGGTGCTGCGGGTTGATTATATATTATTACGGAAGTGAAATAAAGTTAGATGGGGGCGGCGGGGGGCGGGGGGGAGGGGTGCAGCACGCAGCACGTGACGGCACCCACACAAATGTTCACGCAGGACAATTCCCAATATTATGCCTCACCTTGCACCTTCCGGAATATCGATTGAGAAGTCAAACCCGTCCCCGTTCGAACCGACGTGATCCTGGTTGATTATTTCCCCAAAACTCTTCCCACCCACTCCCTCAACGATAGCCTTCGCTATGGTATCATCGTCCGTGGGCGTACTTTGGTCCAATGCCTTTGTCAGATCCGCCACATCCTTCTGCAGCGCGTTCAGCTGCATTTGTAAGTCCCTCTTCGACACGTGGGCGTCCGAGGAGGGGGGAGGAGGGACCGTATCCATTTTTTCTGAGGGAAAGGGAGGGGAAGACGAAGACAACCCGTTCGTGGAAATAACCTCAGGAGATCACTTTCGCGGGCGGGGGGAGTGAATGTAAATGTCTCCTGACGGAGGAAAATGTGTGGGTTAGGCAAGCAGACAATGTAACGCAGGTTTCCTGTTGCTGTGATTGGAAGCGTGTGGTGGGGCGGTGGCAGGTCTGTATCATGACAGGTCCCTGGCACCTCGATATTTGATCAAGAGTCGTCTGTTAGGCCGCCTTCGCAGATCTATAATATGCCAACTGACTTAGAGATCGAGAATGCGATTCGTGCGGCGCTAGCTACCTCTAGCTCCGATTTAAAGTGAGTCAAATCCAGGTTTTTAAGCTAAAGGGCCGCCGGGGCGTGATACCGTGATATTGGGAGGCTGACATTGGACCTGTGGGCGGTGTTGACGCAAACCTACTGGCGCGACTTACTGGCGCAAAGGTTGAGGGTTGGTGGGGGGTCGTCCAGCAGTGATCGCGACTGTGTAATCATCGCTGTGTTATTTCTCAAAGGCTCAACCTGCTCGCTCGCTCCGTAGATTCAAGGCCTTTTTCCTGGACCTCCAGGAAACTCTCGGTGTCGATTTGACGGAGAGAAAGAAAGAAGTGAAGGAGATGGTGATTAGGATCAATAGTGAGGGGGGCGAGAGTGAGGAGGAGGAGGAGGAGGAGGAGGGGGAGGAGGAGTCGGCGGAGGAGGAGGTGAGACGCCGCTTAAAACGATCGAAGTGGATCGACGTCACGTTCTAACGCAGGTCCATGCTCGCGCAGGAGGAAGCCCAGCCCAAAGCTAAAGGCTTTCACAAACTAAATCAGCTCTCGCCGCTGCTCAGTGAGTTTCTGGGTGTGGAGAGGGCCTCGAGGCCAGATATTGTGAAGAAGATGTGGGAGTACTTCAAGGTGAGAGCGGGAGCTAGCAAGAAGGAGGAGGAATCTGTGCTCTAACTATCAACGCAACGCTACGCATGCAGACGCACAACCTCCAAAATCCAAAGGACAAGAGACAGATTCTGCTAGACGACGCTCTTCAGAAGGTTTTTAAGGTGAAGAAATTCACCATGTTCACCTTAAATAAACACGTTGCGAAGCATGTCTACATCGAGGAGGAACCGCGGTCGCCCGTGAAGAAGGCGCCCAAGAAGAAGGCCACCGTCGCGTCCAAGTCCAAAGCGCCCGCCAAGGCCAAAGCCAAAGGGAAGGGGAAGAAGGGGGAAGAAGACGACGGCAAGCCCAAGAAACCAAAGAAGCCCATCAACCACCCCAAGTTCAAACTTTCGGCGGACATGGCTGCAGTAACAGGCACCACGGAGGACTCCCGCCCGGGAATCACCAAAGCTCTGTGGGCGTACATCAGGGCCAACAACCTCCAAAAGCCTGAAAATAAAAGCATCATCATCTGCGACGCAAACTTCAAGAAGGTCATGGGGGGGGAGGCGCAGGTCACCATGTTCTCAATGTCGAAGTTCATTGGTGCGCACCTTGGGGAGCGAGTCTAAAAAAGTAGTTTATCGGTTGTTTATAAAATGGACTTTTGCTTTTTTTTTCTTTTGCTCTTTTGGTAATCGTCGTTCAAAGAGCGGCGGTTTTGTTGGGGGCTTCGAATTTTCTCGTTAGGGTGGAGACTGGTACCGAGGGCTTGCTCGAGGGCGTTCGGATCATTGACGGGCGCCGCCTCGTCGTTGTCTTTACTTCCGTCAGCTCAATTACTTGGTCGGCGGGGGCGGCGGTGGTGGTGCTGGTGTTGTTGTTTTCGTTTGAGTGAACAGGAGAGGCGACTACTTCTTCTTCTACTACTGGGTTCTCCTCGTCACCGTTCTTGATTTCTTCGTCTTCGTCTTCGTTGACCTTTGATATTTGCCTGGAAGTCGATCTGAAGAATCCCCGAAGGTAGGAGTGGATTATGTCGCCATCTTCGCCGCTCAGACATTTGACGGCGTATGCGTCGACGAAAATGAAACTGAGCAGGGTTAAGTTGAACCAGAGCCATTGCGCCCAATTATTTGAAGTCGAGTGAATGACGAGGAGGAAGAAACTGCAGAAGAGAAATGCAGCTCCGCCAATGCATGCGATCACGAGACCAAACAACTTCAAGATGCTGGGGGGGTGTTTGTGCTCTGTTTCGACCTTCCAACGGGATTTCTCCTCCTCGGCCATCAGCTCCAAATTCAGCGTCCTTTCCAACCTCCACCTTTTGATCACGTCCTTGGTGTTCATCATCTCTTCGATCTTGTCGCTCCCGCCCTCCTCGCTGGCGGCTGAGTTGGCTCTCGTTCGGTCGGAATCTCGGTCTTGGCTGATTGACGCTCGGAACGACTTGAAGGAATCTGTGAGGCCGAATACCAATCTCTTCATCGACCAGAGGATGCCCAGTAGGACGAGGATTGCGAAGACATGACCCACTACATTCAGAGTTTCGTTGCCATTAGATTTTGCGCTCAGACCCTGTAATATTGTGAATAACGTAGGGGTAGCGCAGAGCACCCGTGTGATGAGCACCTCAGTATCGTTCAAAGCGTCGCCGTAACGTTTGCTAGCGCGGAAGCTCAGATACGGTCGCTTTGCCACGTGCCGGAGATAGAGAAAGTGAGTTAGCTGGAACAGAATGGTTTGTAGACAGCTCGTAATGAGTGGGATTGTGGTGATGTTCATTCTTGCAGGGAGAAAAGTAGCAATAGCTGGGAGTGATGCCTCCAATATTTTCATATTTCTTTTGCTTTCTACAAACATTTCAGTGGCACTCGCTCCAATTTCCATGCAACTCGTTAGAGCGGGAATCAAGTAGCAGAAGATTTTTCTTCTCGTTGCCTGTGAATAATATTGAATGAAAGTGAGAAGTTGTGTTAAACGAACGATCCAGGAGCAGTGTTCCAACCCTATCGTTCTCACCTTGCTCTCGTGGAATAGTGAACGGGGCGTGTAATTAGCGCAGAATGAGGCAAGGAACGGGAGGCCTTTCTTGAGCTGAGAATCCTCGTCGCTGGCATACTGCTCCGGGTTCTCCATGTATTTGAGGCGTTCATTGCTGTACTTCAAAGCCATAGCTTCGACTCTGAAGTACATGTAAGCGACTTTAAAGATGGCCGTGGCAATATTTATGACGCCGTCCATTACTGCCCCCACGATTACCTCTACGTTACCTGTGTTGGTGGCTATTGTTCCAAAAACTGTGCTAATTAAGGTGGGCGCGTCGAGGGCCACTCGCAAGATTGGAACGATGGCAGTGGTGGCTAAAATTGAAGCCAGCACTTGGCACCTCTCCTTTGCTTTGAAGCTGACGCGGTTGTGGAGAAAGGGAATCGAGTGGAGCCTCATGAGGAACTGGATGATAAACTCGACGAAAAGGAAAATAATGGTGCCGTTCTGATAGCTTGCGAGATTGAAGGCTGTCACACATGCCGGTTGAGGTTGAAAGGGCATTGTGAGCAAGGTGGCGAAGATGGAGAAGCTGAGGAACCATTGGGGGTACGGGAGGTTATTGAACTTTGAGGCCTCGCTGAGGACCTGGACGACCGTCGTGCCCTGCTTCGCCTTCGTCTGCGTGTCCATATTGAGGTTGAACACTTTGTTGACGTGGTGCTCCTTGATGATATTTAGTCGCTTCAGGAACCAGACCGTAATGACGATTATGAGTACGACTGTACCGATGAGTAGAACGGGGGCAACTACGCCAAAGGCGCCTCCAGCACATTTTACGCAACTGCCTCCGGCATTAAAGTGATTGCTTGGGCAAGTCGCGCAGAAAAAATCTGAGGGGTCGAAGCCGTTGTGGCACTCGCCGTTGGCAGCGCAGTTGGCCTTTGCGGCACATGGAGAGCAGGTGTAGCCGAGTACTGTGAGGATCGAGTAAAGGGGGGGGAGTGAAGAATTGTCAGCAGAGGAAGGTGTTGATTGGTGAAGGATATGAACGGGTAGTCTCACCTCTCTCCCCATCACCGCAGAGGCGATTGCTGTATGCGAAAACGCATGTTGTTGTTTCCCTTGCACACAGTTCTGCGACAGCAGGCGGAATCAGCCCGTAAAAATCGTTGCTCGAAAGGTCAAGGAATGCTAATGAAGATAGACCTCTGGCAAATTCGAGAGAATCGGTGAATTGATTAATGGACAGGTTGATCTCTTGTAGCGATGTTAAGCTACTAAGCATGGAAACTGGACCCGTAAACTGATTCCTACATAAACGTAGTTCGGTTAAGGATCGGAGGTTGCCCATCGAAGTGGGTAATTGACCGCTTAAAGCATTCCATCTAACGTCGAACCTCTCAAGGTGTATTAGATTTCCAATGGACTCGGGTATCTGACCACTTAAAGCATTTTCCCTAACGTTGAAATACTCAAGGTATGTTAGGTTTCCTATGGACTTGGGAAGGTGGCCCGTCAAGCCTCTCCAACCCAATTGCAGTTTCACCACAGTGTCGTCCCTGCAGACGACACCGGACCAACTGCAAGCGCCTGCAGTATTTGTGGTGTTCCACCCTACCGACGTTGTGTTGGCGAAGTCGAGCAGGACAGCGAGCTCGCTGCCCGGGATTGCTGAGCAGGTGGGGGGAAAGATCATGACGAGTTGAAGGGCGAGGACGGCGTGTAGCCGGGCAGGGCGTAGGGTTAGCCTCATCAGGGGATCGGGTTGGGTCGTAAGGGAGGGAGGTGCGCGGGTGGGTGAATTATAAGGTTAATGGGGAGCAGGAAGAATCTGTTATGATTGCCGGGACACAAGTTATCTCCCTATTGGGGCGCTAAGTGTGTCTGCAAATTTATTGAGGGAGCGTAAGATGATCACAATAATCTCCACACACAAGGCTAGAAGTAGCGGACGTTCACAGCAGCAGAAAACGGGGTGATATTTTCCCAGAGAATTTTATCTCACGTCAGAGGAATTTTAGTGGTCAATCTTGATCATATTATTCACCCTAAGGCCTCTTAAAGTCCGTCACCTGTATTAAAATTTCCGAAAAAAGTTCATCTTGGCCGATTTAAAAACTGGAAATCCATGATAAAATAAATTATGAACCATAAATGTAATTATTTAGAATAATGAGGATATTTAAATAGCTATGAGAACACATTTTGGACAATTTGGAACTTATGAAGATCAATTTTTGAAACCAACTTCAAATCCCTTTTTTGTCCTTCTGATTATCAAATTATCTCTCTTAGAGTTCTCAAAGTGAATAATATGACCAAATATATCGATAAAACGCGTGAAACATCGCCAAATCGAAAAACTTGGAAAAAAATCTTCTAAACCTGTGGTGGAAAGGTAAGAAAGAAGACTATGTATTCGCTGGGGAAAAGGTGTGACTAGCTAGTTACTCTCCACATAAATTTAACAAATTGGCTTCACTTCCGCCACTGCAACCTAAACCCCCCTAAACCCCCCCTAACCTCCCAACCCTATCCCCCCACCCCTCTCATTCAATCGACCGTTGTTGTGTTTGCAGTTGTGGCAGCTCCGAAGCTTGCCACCTTGCCGCTCTTCAGAACCTTCCTCACTCCGAAGGAAAGGTAGTCGATGAGGTTCCAGAAGACTAAGACCGCATTGAAGAAGTTGATTTGGAATAGAATTCCGCCGACGAGAGACTTGTTGGGATCTGCGCTGACCAAGCCGGCCACGCTGCTCAGAACGATTAAGACGGCGAAGAGGATCATCATAACTCGTAGTCGTCCCGCTGTTTGGAGCACCTTTTTCGCCGGCTCTGCCCTCTTCTCGAAGACCGACTTCTCAATGGTGGGGTCCTCCTTGGGCATCAAGATTTTGCCCAGCATGTTGCCGCCGAAGTGGAAGAAGATCCCAAGCATCAGGCCCATGAGGGTGGTGAAGAGCCGCATGATGGTGATGATCCCGGAGATCATTGAAAATGCGACTACGGCGATGACCAGGCCCTGTGTGATTCTGACACAGAGCATGATCTTGTTGATCTTCTTCTCCAATGCACCGCCTTTGGCTTGTGTGCTTAAAGCCAGTTTCATCCAAACCACTGTGATCTGGAAGCCGCAAAGAATCATGAAGACGAGTCCCATGGCTACCCCCAAGGGCCTAATGCTGTCGGCGAATAATGCGAAAGGCCCCAAATTAGCGGCGCACATAAAGCATGAAAATTGGTAGATGAAAATTCCGAAGACGGCCAGGAAGCAGTAGATGAAGGCGACGTTCGACGCCTTCTGCATGGAGAACGCACCGGCCGCCTTCAACTTGACAAATATCATGAGCAGCTTGCCCACCATGAAGGCCTGCATGCAGGTGATAATGAAAGCGCATCCTCCGAACCATATCGCATTAAAAAGCCCACGTCCTTGGCAATCCTACGAATTGTGACGAACCAACAAAAGTGTGAGTAGGAAGAAAAATATCCACCTCATCGGATCCACCTCATCGGATCCACCCCCCAACCCCCCACCCAAAACCCCGTCTCACCTCTCCATCGGCGCCCACTGTGACATAGCAGTCGCAGTACCCTTCTTCCGTCACGACCTCCAAGAGAGTTTCAGAGTTGTAGCAACTGAACCCATCGGGACAGTCGGCTGGCTTTTTGCAAACGAAGCTTGTGACATTGAAGGTGCTGAATTCGGGCCTGGCCTGTGCCCCTCCGAGCAGCAGCAGCACAACCAGAAGAGGGACCTTGGATGTTAGCCCTCGGCTGTTAGTCCAGTTGACCGAGCTGCCTGCCATGATTATTGATGTTCAATGACGACGTTGGGAAATACGAGATCGCGACAGCAAGCAAGCGGATATATGATACAAATTGCGGGCCTATGTTAGCAGTCGGAAACAACAACAATTGGCAAACTTGTAAAAAATCCTTCTAAATTTTTCAGCAGCCCTTCCAGTTCTCCAAGCCATTTCCAAGGTCTTAACTTTCACGTCACGACACAAGCGCCCGCCCTCGCCACAATTAGAACCCCAATTAAGATGAGGTTGACCTCCCACATCCTCCGCACCTTCCTAACAATTGTTGCTTGTGCAGTTCTCCCCGCTATTCGAGCACATCCTCAGGTAAGTTCACCCCTCTAGTGCCCTCGTTGCTTTCTTCCTCACAACCCTAACCAACACCCCCCCTTCCCCCCCCACCCCCACCTCCACCCCCGATCCCCGCCCCCTCCACCAGAACCCTCTCCCACCCCTCCATTCTGGCCGTCAGTTGCTCCTTGCCACTTCCTCCCCCTCCCGTGCTCACACTCAAACGCACTCGGGCCAACTCAAGGACGGATCTGACTGGAAGCTCTCAACTACTTTCCACGTCCACGACGACGTCGAAATCCACCCCGAAACCCACGTGGCGACAAGAAGCGACGCAGTCAATAAAAATGGGGAGAGGATTGAAGTTTCCCATCAGCGCGCCATCAAGAAAGGTTCCATGACCTTGGACGTTTCGCCTCCGACCCAGCCCTTTGAGCCTCGAAGGCTGGCAACCACCTTTTGCGACGAAACTTGCGCTCCCTACAGGGACATTCTGCCTCTCGAGGTGAGAGACTCGCTCTTCTCACGCTCACACCTACGTGATTCTAACTCGCTGCTTCTTACTACTCCTCGTCGTAGGCCCCCGTGAAAATAACATGGAACGGAACGGAGTACACTGTCGGAGAATACGAGCTCTGCCTCGAGTGCTTGGAGTACAAGTATGAGTTCAACCACATCAGGAATTGGACCGTCTTCAACTACGACCTCGACAAAGACGAGGTTATCCAGCCCGCGTACACCATCGACATCCCGACTTTGGAGGCATCCTCTGGGGATGGAACCACCTCCTTTGCAGCCCACGGATTTTCCTGTATCAACTGCTACGCCTACCTCGCCCCCTCGGTCCAGCTGACCCTTCAGTGGAATCAGTTCTACATCACAGACTTCTCTGCCTCCCTGATAGGCCGAAGTAAGGTCAACATCGGTGTGGGATTCTTGGACCCTGTCATCCTCGAAATCGGCCAGCACTTCTACGAGATCTACAACGAGACCAACTTCACGGACGCGGTGGACTTTGGTCTTTTCACGATGGATTCGAAGAAGTCCATGACCTTCGCTGTTGACGGGTGAGTGTGTCAAACTGTTGTCGTTTGGCCGCAACAAACACCGCAAACATTCTAACTCGTCGCTTCGCTCCTCAATTTGCATCTCCAGCTTCGGGCAGGCCGCTGGGGCCGGAAGCATAACAGGGGAAATGACTGCCTCGGGCCAAATTTCAAGCCGCTACAAGAAGCTCTCCGCCGCCGATCCTCACCTGTGGACATACGACTACGGAGCCAAGTGGGCCGCTAACATCACTGACATCGACATTAGCCACTTGGACCTTGAGGAATTTGGGGCCGATTTCTCCCTCATTCCGAGCATGGACATAAGGGTCACCGGCACCGGGTTTCCATTTGAGGGCCTCGTGGCGACCACCACTGCCCAGATCAGAGCCACGGCAGGGTTTGAGATCAGCAACAAGATCCCGGACGCCAATCTCCAGGTCTATGTCGAGAACGACTCTGGCACCGCTGGGGAGGACCTCCAAGTCAAGATCTCGTGGAAGAACATCCCGTCGAAGAGGGAGGATATCATCAATGTCTTCATTCACAACGACTGCTGGGCCTCCGATGTGAAGCACAAGGTCATCTCTCAAAAGCACTACTTCAGCTCGACGAAGGGCTCAACGACGCTGACTTGGAATGTCCCCTACGACGCCAGCCTCTCCCAGCTCAACTTTCTCGGGTACGACGACTTTGCAGGGTTGAAAGTGTGCGAGTCCGACAAGTTCTACCTGTCAGTCATGCTCGAGAAGGACAAGATCAGCGAGTATCACTCCAACGAGTTCACACTCCTCGTCAACGCCGTCGATGGGGGCTACGGCGTGACGAAGCCTTGGAACAACGACGTTCTCTACTTTGGTGAGCTCAACGAGTTCGAGTGGAACTCAGCAAGTTACGTTTACTTCAACCAAGGGGACCCGACCACTCCAGCGGAGCTCACGCCTGTTGCGAATGTCAGCATCGTGCTGTATGGTGCGGAGACTGACTGCACAGGAAGCGATCTGGTGGACTCTCTGGTGGGTCTCTTCGACCCGAGGTGGGGCTGCGAAGAGTCCTGGGTGCAGATTACTGATCCAGGAATAGCCAATTCGGGATCTGCAAATGTGTACGTTCCTCCCAAAACCCTGGACGACCAGCCCCTCATTGACTTCCATGAAGTGCACGCGTCCATTATTGGCGTCGACAACACGAACGTCTTCTCTCGCAACAAGGGGAGCTTCAAAGTCTTCGAAGGTTGCCCAAGTTCGAGCAGGTACAAAGTCTCGTTCTACATTGAAGGGGACAGCACCCTCACCAACGGTGTGTGGCACGATACCGCAACAGGATTTTACTTCTCAGTTGCTCCGCCAAGCAAGAGGGGCGACACGGAATATACCGCGAGGAAAGGAAAAAGCGAAGATGTTGACTGGAACGCCAAACCATCGCTCAATCACCAGATAGACGTCGTAGCGTGCGAGGGGGATAACATAAATCTGAGGCTATACGAAGTAGACGATCAAACCCTTCAAAGACTTTGCTGCGATGCTATTGGCGACGACGATTACGGGCAGTGGCCCAAGACAATGGCCGAGTGGATCGCCGGGGAGGACGGTAGCGGTGACGGAGCGTGGCAGCTGGAGGCTTGGTTTACGGGAACGCTTGGCAGCAGGGTCAACGTCGGCAAGTTCCCCGTCAGGGTTGAAACGACATTGCTGAGTGAGAACGGTGTGCCGGTTGGAGGTAGAAGAGCTCTGAACTCCGAAAGCAACAAGAGAGAGGAGGAGGAGCTTGCAGCAGGAAAAAAAGCGACGAAAAACCTTCGATCGAAGAGCGTTGAGGTCATTCCGGCCCGCGAAAACAGGTGAGAAACGGAATTGGTAACCTTCTATTTTGCTGCGTAGGATCGTTGTTGACAACAATCTTCACGCGACTCGCTACGCTCGTCGCAGGAGGAGACTTCACCACGACGACTGCGTCACTGCTTACTATCATGTCGAATCTTTGCTAGAAATGACGAAAGTAACGTACACCCAGCCGGACGCATTGGAAGAAATCACCGACCCGATTGCTAACTTCTTGGGCTACGAGAACGTGAAAACGATGACGCTCTACAACGAGCCGGAACCCGTTAGAATCGACGTAATTCCCTTCACTGAATACACCCTCCACAATTTTGAGGGTTTCGACTGCTCCCAGTTCAGACAGCCCGCTAGCTATTGGGAGGACCTCTGGGAGGGCTTCTTGGCAGGCGACGCTGGGAACATAGCAATCGTTGTTGGAGGGGGTGCCGCAGCAACAGGTGGCTTCGCCTTCGTGGTTTGGCTATTCGCCTTCGGCGGAGCCGGGCTGACTGGTTGGGTGGGTGGGAAAAAGGCGGGGAATGCATTAGGAAGAGGGAGCACGGAGCTTGTAGACGGAGGTGACGAATTTGAGAGAGACACCGATGTCGTGGGAAAGAGCAGAGCAACTTCGGCTTTCGAGAACGAAAACCCTATGGCGAAAGCTCACTTACACTCGCAAGACAAGAAGAAAATTTCTAGCAACGCGCTTCCGCCGCCACCGCCACCGCCTCCGCCTGCAATCAAAGCCAGCGCCTCAGTCATCAAACCTAACCCAGGCTTCGCGAAGACGTTCCAGAAGGTTTTCATGCGAAACAATTCCAGCATGGCGACAGAAACCGAGCTTACGCTGGCGATGAAACTATCGCAGAAAAAGGGAAACAAACCGGCGAGGCCCAAGGCGGATTCGAGCTTCCTTGAAGATTGAGTAAAGTAAAACGAGCAAGAAAAAACTAAAACACGTTTACTTTCAGTAAAACTTTACATTTCTTCAGCTATAGCAGCCTCAATGCGAAGCAAGGCTTCTTCGCGAGGCAGGTTGAACTCCTTCATGATAGTGTCTACAATCGCATCGATATCTTCCTCTTCCTCCCCCTCCTCGGAATAAGTTCTGCTACTGCTTCTAACGGGACTCCTCCGCCTTAATCTCTCCTGCTTCGCTGCTCTACTGACGAACATCTGCAAGACCTTGGCGTCCTCCCCACTGCGGAAGTCCTCGTTCAAGTCGAGCACCTCTATCGCACCAACAATTGTCTGAAATACGTTCAGATCGAGATCGGACGAACTCTCCGACTTCTTAACAGTGAAGCCGTACAAAAACTTGAGCTCGCCCCCCACGCCGACGATGTCTCCAATGCGCTCCTTCAAGTCGTCGCTCCTCGCGACGCACAGATACCTCCACAGGATTTCCCTGGCCTCCTCCCCCGTTTCGTTGCACTCCCTCCGCATCATACACGCCAACACGACGTCCCCTATGTAGGCCGACATGGCCCTATCTTGGCCCCATTCCGAGACCACGACGTTTAGAGCCATGAGGGCCGCCGTGACGACTTTCGTATTGCTCGCGTGGTGCACGCAGTCGCTGAGGACCTTCATCGAGTTCAGCGTTTCTGCGTTGTCGATGTTGACGGAGAGCAGCTTGCTCAGGGCGTGGCAGGCACCCCAGGCGTGTTTGTTGACGCTGAAGCGTTGCTTGGAGTTCAGGAGCTTCATCAGTTGGGTGGGGTTAGAGGTGGAGGCGAGGATTATTCGAGAGGTCAGGTCGTGGAACATCGTGTGACCGAGTTCTTTCATCCGGCCGGACCTGGCAAAGGCAGGGACGCGGAGGTAGTTCGAGTACAGGTGGCCGATGGCCCTGATCGCGCTCGCGACAACCTTCTCGTTCGAGTCGTTCAGCCCCCCGACCGCCTCCCCGCAGAGCTCCGCCCACGCCTCCTCCCGAATTCGGACCCCCGCCCTCTCCAGCCCCTGCCCCAGGTTCCCCATCGAGAGCATCACCATGCACCTGACGTTCTCGTTCTTCTCCTCCTTCAATTCTAGCAGCGTCTCCGCCACGAAGTTAGCCGCCCCTTCAAGCTCCGGATAATCCGCCCCGCCCACCAGAACCGTCGCGCACATGCTCCCGACGGCCTTGACGGCGTTGACCCTAACCCCTGCCTTCTTCTCTACCCTGTAATCCCCCCTCTTGCAGAGGGTCTTAAGATGGTCCCTAGTTGTCTCCTTTAGCAGGTACTCCCAGTCCCTCCCGTTGAGGTGGATGTAGCACTCTGCCGTTATTTTTCTAATCGCCTCCTCCGTCGACTCGAGGCAATCGTACAACCACGTCGAAAGCTCAACGTCCAATATCGACGCAACAGCTGGGGACGGCTGGTTCTGGGAGTCAAGGTTCGACACCTCGTCCCTGTGAAGTCCGTTGAGGAGGTGCTCTACGATCTCGAGTCCTGCGCATTTGACCTTCTTACCCTCCTCCTCAAGGAGTTCCCTCACTACATCCTCTACACCTCCCTTCCAAACCTGTGTTAAAAGTTCAGGGAACTTTCTCCCGACTTTAGCTAGCTGCGTTGACGCGATGAGCCTTTGTTTATAATTCTCCTTCTTCCTAGCCATGGCAATGAGATCGTTCAAACGTAAATCATAACGGAGGGAATCACTAGTATGAACAATCGATATAATAGCGTCGCTGGCGGCGTAAATGCAAGGGAGGGGCTTAGAGCGGGAGGTTGAAGGACCTTCGAAGAGGATGTCCTGAACGGCTTTGAAGGAGGATAGGGAGTGGCTTTTGAAGGTTGAGTTTTCTAAGCGAGAGACGGACGAGGATTTTTTTTGCGAACGTTAGAATATGGTTGTGGAAGGCGGCGCCGGGGGGGGTTGATTTGTTTGTGTATAACATTCTCATTCCCTCTCTTCCCTCTCACCTTTAACCCTCTCAACCAGGCAGCTTATAAGCTCACACCATCCCACCGTAACCTCGTCCTTCTCCCTCACGTCCTTGACGCCCTTCTCCGCCAGTTCGAAGAGACTCTTAATACCACCCTCGACACGATTCGAGAGATTAGACATGTTCGCAGGTTGAACGTATTCCTAAGTTTTAAGATTTTTTATACGTCGTTAGAATCGTGGCGCGGGGGGGGAGAGAGGGTGTGTGTGTGGCAAACGTGGTATTTAATATGTTTTGTTTATCTTCTCACCTCCTTTGAATAATTATTCCTCCTACCACCTAACCACATGTTAACAGGCATACCTTCAACGACTCCCCTTAAACACGTCAGACCTAACACTCTATCCTTACTCGTTTGAGATTTATCTGAGACTATTTTAGATAATGGAGAAGAGGAGGAGATGAAATTATCCCATGATTTAACGACGGTTTTTGAGAACGTTTTTAGGAGACTCTGTAAGAGGATAAGAGAGTGGTAGGTGGCGTTGCCGGAGGAGTCACGGGATAAGACGAGGTTCAGGGAAGGGATTATGTGGGTGTCGAGGTGGATTGATTTCGGGAGGGGTTGTTTCAGCGTTGACAGCTGTTGGACGGAGTGGGTGAGGGCACGTGAGAAGGACACGATCTCCTTCTCGTTGTTCGAGTGGGCGGAGGACTTGTACCCCGAGACGGTGAGGTTAAGGAGGCGGGAGCGGAGGGGGTTGGGGACGGACGTCTCGAGACCTTCGTCGTCGACGTCCACGACTAGGCTGCCGAAGATTGAGGAGCCGTAGTTGTTGAAGCGGAGGAGGCCGGCGAGGGAGTCTACGGCGGCGCACTTTATTTGGGAGTTGGAGGATTGGGTGAGGGGGAGCATCAAGGGGGTCACGAGGGTTTGGGTGGTCTTCTCGGCGGGGAGCTTGGAGCCGAAGGTGCTGAGGAGCTTGGAGAGACCGCGAACGGGGGGGTACGGGAGGGCGGAATTCGAGGACTGGAGGTTTTTCAGGTGCGTCGCGAGGAGGTTTATTATCGCAGAGAGGGCGGGGACGGGAAAGTCGACGGGCTGGCGGGCGAGGACGGTCAGGAGAAGGGAGGAGAGGGAGGTTAAGGTTTGGGGTAGGAAGTTTGGGTTTTGATGGAGGTGACTGAAGAGAAGGTTCAGGGTTTGGCCTACTTCCAGCGGTGCGAGGTTTGAGATGGGGTAGTTTATTTTTTGGAGTTTATCTGTGTGTGTTTTGGTGGTGTTCCGAGGAGCGAAGACAAGTGAGGAGCGAAGTGAGGAGTAAAGCGAGTCGCAACCGAAGGGGTGATTGTCATGTGATGTTAGAAACGGCGAAGAAGTTGGCAGCAGCGACATTATGCACGGAAGTACCGGCGATGCACGTCGGTATTTAGCGGCACAGTGACTTTCTAGAGAAGCCTTCCTAGGGAAGCCTTAATAGGGAAGCGAAGCCACCTCTCACCTATATGATCATTGAATGATTTGATGTTCGCCTTTATTCTGCTGCTCGACGATGATGAGCCACTGCTGCTGCTTGACGCAGATGCAGACGTTGTAGATGACGTTGTAGATGGCGTTGTAGATGGCGCATTTATGGGCCCATTTATGGCGAGGAATAGAGACCTATCCCTGTCGTCATTAGCAGTATTAGACGCAGTATTAGTTGCAGTATTAGACTGTCTATTGCTGCTGCTGCTACTATTATGATTATTATTGTTATAGTGTCGGCGAGAAGGTGACGAATGTGATGAGCCATGAGATGAGCCATGAGATGAGCCATGAGATGAGCCTTGGCGGCCTTGGCCTCCATTTGCATCTCTTGCGTCTCTTGCGTCTCTTGCGTCTTTTCGTGCGTCTTTAGTCACATTTTTAGTATTAACCTTTTTAGGAGGCATGTTTGCCTTTTAACTACAACTAGAATGGCTATTAGACGCAGCCGAAGGGCCTTAAAGGTGCCTTAAAAGGTGCACTAAAAGTGTCTCGATAAATCGATAAACTTTAAACTATAATAAGAGGTCCTTAAAAACGACTATTTACGCAACAACTATTAATCACACCACAGTCAGTCCAACAGTATTCACTGTGCAATCAGCTTAAAAGGAAGGGTTGATGATGAAAGTGATCGTATCTATGACTATTTGCACTATTATGACTATTATAGCCTCCAAGTCCAAACCCACTTTGCTCCCAGTCATTTCGCATAATTTTTCGCACAAAGGCTTCTAAGTATTTTACGTCGACACTGTTGAACACCAATGCCTACAGCCGCCAAAGAGCGCAAGCTAGAGGCATTGGCCAAGAAACAGGAGGCGTTAGCGAAGAAGGAAGCGAGAGAGGCCAAGAAGCAGGAACGCTTGGCGAAGAGGGCGGAGAAGGAAAAGGAGAAGGCTGCAAAGGGGCCTGCAAAGGGACCCACCGCTAAGGCTAGCATTGTAAAGAAGAAGCCACTGCCGGTCGAGGCCTCGGTAGAGGTCAGCCTCGCGGTTGAAAACCTTGAGGACTTGAAACTTTCGGAGGAAAACCTTTCACAAAATGACGATACAGATACCACCACCACCACTACCAACAACAACAACAACAACAACAACAACAACAACAACAACATGAAACTCCTCTCCTTGCCGGCAGACACCCTCGTGCACATGCTGAAGTACCTCAACGCGCGCTCCCTCGGGGCCTCGCTGATCTCCTCCCGCTACATTGCCACGGTAATCTTCCCCCACCTGATCTACAAGCACTTGAACAGCCGCCTCAACTCCCTCAACACTCAGCGAACCTTCAGAACAAATGACAGTCCAGTCGAGCGTTCCAAGGAGATCTACAGCCGCGCCATGAACAGCGGCAACCTGATAGGTTCTAGCTCCTTCTCAAAGCTCCAGAAGAAGCTCGAAAAGACCCTAAACGCACAGGGCCTATCCCCCTCCACCCGCCCCCCCCTGACCTACTCCTCAATAATCTACCCCACCTACTCCCGCTTCCTCGAAGAATCCTGCAACCACCTCTCCCACCTCTCCCTCGGCCCCCTCTCCTCCCCCCCCCTCCCAAAAATCCTAAACGGGCGCTTCATATCCTGCTCCCCAGAACACACCGTGATCCGTTGTTCAGGAGGAAACCGACGCGGAGGAGGTTCAGGCGTCGCCTGCTGGGGCGTAGGTAAACGCGGACAACTGGGTACGGGTAAACGCGACGATTCAGCTTTTCCTAATGTTATTCCTAGAGGGGTTGGTTTTAATGTTAGGGTTGTGCAGGTTTCTGCTGGTGGAGGGTTAGTTAGAGTAGCTCATACGTTGCTTTTGACTGATACGGGGAGAGTTTTATCGTTCGGGTGTGCGCAGTATGGGCAGCTTGGACATGGGTTTTCGGCGGGGAAACAGTTGCCGGATGAGACGAGGCCAAGGTATATAGAGTATTTGAATGGGCAGAGGATTATTTGCGTTAGTGCGGGGGAGTTGCATAGTAGCTGCGTTAATAATGATGGGGATTTGTATACTTGGGGGGAGGGGTTTTGCGGACAGTTGGGGCATGGGGATAAGAGGCCGCAGCTTACGCCGAAGAAGGTGGGGGGGGATTTGGAGTTTGAGTGCGTGGAGAGTGTGGGGTGCGGGAGCAGGCAGACGGTTTGCGTTACGGAGGAGGGGGAGGTTTTTAGCTGCGGGTTGGGGTGGTTTGGCGTTTTGGGGAGGCCGTTCACGCCGTACGAATTTGGTGCTAACGACTCGAGGATGGGGTTGGACGAGGTCATCGAAGAGGATGACGTCGTCGTTGATGAAGTCGTTGTGGGAGAGGGTGAAGACGAAGCTGGTTTAGCCGCCGCGCAGCCCGCAGCTAATGTGAATGCCCCCCCCCCTCCTCCCCCCCAGCCCAACATCGATGGGCTCAGCGACCAGCAGCAGTCCGATCTAGAGCTCCTGAGCAAATTAACGCTCGACGACAACTCCGACCAGTGCGTCCCGAAGAAGATAGAGGCTTTGGACGGGATCGTAATTCAGGGCATTTCAGTCGGGCACCGCCACGTCCTCGCGCTTGACATCGACGGCGTCGTCTACAGCTGGGGGTCCGGAGGAGGGGGAGCGTTGGGACACGGAGACATCGTCCAGAGGAACATCCCCGAGCGTGTCGACGAGCTCGTCCACATCAAGAAGAAGGTGAGCTGGGAATATGATATGGTTGATGAAGCGAGCTGAGAGAGGAGGCGCGTGCTCGGGATCTTGGCGCTCATCACCGATGCTTCGCACTGATGCATTATTCTAACTCGTCGCTTCGCTCGTCGCAGGTCACGCAAATAACGGCGGGAGTAGACATAAGCATGGTCGTGGTCGACGACGGCGGAGTCTTCGCCTGGGGCAGGACCAAGAACGGCCGAAACGGCCTCGGAATGCAGGAGGGCAGCGTCACCATCCCTCGGCAGGTACAGCTCGGAGACCACACCGGGCTAGCCGTCGACGTTGAGGCTGCGTACGTACACAGCCTGATCGTTCTGTGCACGGGGGAGACGCTGATCTGCGGCGGAGTCGGCGTCGATGACAGCGTTGACGGAGCTGGAAAGGACGACGACGGGCTGCCCAGGCTGATTAGGGAGGGCGACATCAACTGCTGGCAAAGGGGAAAAGAGGTCGTGGAAGTGAAGAAGGTGGAGAAGTACAAAAAGTACGGCAAGTACGAGACCAAGGGTCGCACCGCCATGTTGGCCGAGAGGGATAAGTGGGGAGTGTAGAGATGAGTTTTTAAAAATTAATTTGATTTGATATAATTTCATAAGCTATGTGATCCACCCTCTCATTTGTTCTGTGTCAATAATCACGTCGCTGCTGTTGAAGAACGCGAGCCCTAGACTCATGACGTGGATAGGCGCGGTCTCTGGCCTCGCGACTCCTCTCTCTCCGAACCACGGTATCGGCACGGGCAGGGCGAGGAACGATGAACGTCCTTTGCCTTTACCGCCGGCCGTTAATTTGAGATCGTTCTCGAATTCTACGGTGACGGAACGGGGCGTTCGAAGGACGGCCGGGGGAGCGTTGAACTTTCCCTGGCTGTACATGGACTCAGACAGGAGCAGCCCGGTGCAGCCCGAGTCGATGATCGCGTAGGTTGGCCGGTCGAGCGTGGCGGGGACGCCGTCGAGGAGGAGGGTCTTGACTTTTGCGGCGTAGTGCTGGACGGGGGAACCGTAGCGGCGGAGGTCGGAAAATTTTAGGGGCGGGGAAGAGGGGAAGGATGGGGAAGTCTGGGAGGACCGAGGATAGATAGTGAGGCTCGTTTCAGAAGGGGAGGAGAGAGAGAGGCGGAAGGCAACGGCGTTAATCTCAGACAGGAGTGACGGGCGTATGCCCTTTGCGATCCGTTTGACCGTTCCAAAGAAAACAGCTCCCCCGTTGCTGCTGCTGAGGAGGGAGGCGTCTACGGCGCCGAAAGCGACGCGAGGAAAGAGGTGATCATCCAACGTAAGGTTGCCGCGCCGCCAAATCACCCTGCCTTGCAGGGCACCGAACTGCGACGAGGAGCGAAGCGACGAGTAAGGATAACGTTTTCAGTGCGGAAGTGTCACCTCGACATCGGTCGATTGCGGAGAGTTCGCGGTTGGTGTTGAGTGAGCGATTCCCCGATGTGCAGGTGCGTCACTTGTTTGTTAGACACGTAATCAGTATCACCTGCTCAACCGTGTCGCCCAGCTCTGGATCGACCTCGCCCTCCCCTCTGTAGCACCCAAACGGGAAAGAAAAGGATCCGCATATTTCGCCATCGTTCGGGTTGGCTGCTCGGTGGGGGGCTGCAACGGTGAGGAAAGGGGATCCAGTGTCTACGACGCCTGTGAAGTTCTGGGACGAGCCTTCGAGGGAGAAATTGAGAGTGTAGGCTTCTAGACGGGGTTGGTATGTTAGCGGAAGGACTATTGGGGAGGAAGAACGATTCAGATCTAGTGTGTTTGTGTTGTTTGTTGACGGAGGGAGGACGGAAAGCAAACAAGTTTGCATGAAAGAACCTTCTATGAAGGAGCGACGAGGAAGAGCAGGGAGAGAGAGCAACATTACAGGGGGAAGCAACGAAAACAGAACCCAAAATAACATTTTTAAGACGTTATCATCACGTTATCATCATCAAAATGGATCAAATCAAGTTTTCTGGCATCTTGCAATCATCATCAAAAGGCCCTTCTTTCTCTCTTGGCTCATGGCGCGATCCTTTATTTATCTGCTCACAATTGCCTTGCTATCTAGCTCGTCGCTGGCATACAATGTAGGCCTGACGAAGCGTCAATTTCTCAAAAAAGCTTGCGCCGCAACCATTTCGATCCCGATCTTTGCTCAAGCAAAAGTTGCTTTTGCCCTTCAGCCAGAGGGATTCACGATCCCAGACACTGGTACGTCATTATGCTGGTTCACTGTGCGACTGGACGTTTACATAATATGCAAGCGCTCACTATTGATTGCATAGATGATCGCAAAGATCGATAGTTGCTGTTGCATATGTCGGCAACATCAAATCAATTCCTAACCCAAAACTACCACCCACTGCAACTACCACCCCCTGCAGAGGTTGTCGATGGACAGCAGGCCACCGGAAACAGGATCGACTTAAACTCAGCCTACGTGACTGATTACAAGGTCTTCCGAGGAATGTACCCCACCGTCGCGGGGAAGATAGCCTCCAACGGCCCCTACGCCTCAACGAAGGACGTTTATAAAATGGCCAAGCTATCCTCAGAGGAGGTGAAGGTTTTCAAGCAGTACGAAAAGGAGTTCACGGCTCTACCGGCCGGGAGGCAATTCCTCGAGAGGGTTAATGCGAGGCAATCCACGTGAGCCCCACAGAGAGAGTAGCGAGAGAGAGAGAGGGGGGATTCGGGCATGCACGTCCAACTGCATTGCAGCGAATCATTATTCGAGTGTTAAAAAAATTTAATAATTCTAATCTTTGACTCAAAAAAAGTTAATGTTAATGTAACCCCCCCCCCCCCCCTGCAAGCGTTGAACGTTCTTCCTCCCTCTTTATCCCGAGTTACGCATCCCCTGCGCGATGCCCGAGATGCACACCCTAAGTCCGTCGACCAGTATCTCCTTCTCCGCCTTCTCCGCCTTGCTCAGCTTCTCCCCCTTCCTCTCCAAAGCCCTGTACCTCTTCATGACCTCCGCCTGGATGCAGTTGATGGGGTCGACGAAGGCCGCCCTCGTCTTCATGCTCTCGGAGAGGAGGGCGAAGCCGGCGGTGACGTCCTCGCAACCGGTGACCTTCAGGACACCTTCTCTGGTTATGGCGAGGCGGCTGCGGATCTCCTGATGAGACGAGCGAAGCGACGAGTTAATATTATGGTATTGCATTATAATATTATGTAAATTCACGTGGGGGTATCGCTCCCTCGGTACTCGCTGCCGATTTTCTCACCTTTCCTAATCCCATCAGCTCCTCGGTCTTGTCCACGAGCTGGGCGTCGTAGTTGGCGTTGATGGACATGTCGCTCTTACTCAACACCATGCTAATCAAGTCGATGGTCTCACGGAACCAGGGCCACGAGTTGTACATGGTCCTGAGCTTCTTCTGCTTCTCCTCGTCGTTGGGGTTGAGCGCCTCGCCGCATCCGAGCCAGGCGCTCAGGTGCACCCTGGTCTGCGTCCAGGCGAAGGTCCAGGGGATGGCCCTGAGGGACTCGATGCCGCCCTTGGGGTTCCTCTTCGCGGGCCTGCTCCCGATGTTGAGCGTCCCGAGCTCCAGCTCTGGCGTCGCCTGGCGGAAGTAAGGGACGAATCGGGGCTCCTTCCTCACGAGCTGGCGGTAGGCGGTGCAGCTGACCTCGGACAGGTCCGCCATCTCGGACCGCCAGTCCTCCGTGGGCTCGACGTGCTTCACGAAGGACTCGCGGAGGACGGCGGATGTGTAAATGTCGAGGGTGCGCTTGGCCTGGGCGACGTCCCCGAAGTTCTGGGTGATCATCTCGCCCTGCTCGGTGACCCTGAAGCGGCCGTTGATGGTGTTGGGAGGGTGCGCGAGGACGGCACGGTAGACGGAAGGGTTGCCACCCCTCCCGACAGTTCCTCCCTTTCCGTGGAAGAAGGTGAGCTGGACACCGTACTTTTGAGCGACCGCGGAGACCTTCTCTTGCGCAGTGTACTGGGCCCAGCACGCCGCGAGCCTACCGGCGTCCTTGGCGGAGTCTGAGTAGCCGACCATGATCTCCTGGACTCCCTTGACGGCTCCCAAATAGTTGTCGGAGGAGAAGAGAGTGTCGACGACGTCCGGAGCGTTCTCGAGGTCGGTCAGGGTCTCGAAGAGAGGTACGACCCTCATCATCCTGCCGTTCTCCGAGGTCATTCCAAACTGCTTCTGCAGGAGCATGACCGCGAGAACGTCACTGGCAGTCCTCGCCTGAGAAATAACGTAAGCTCCTGTGCTTCCCGATCCCAACGTGCTCGCCATCTCGAACGTCTGCAGGGTCTTGACGACGCCCTCGGGGTAGCCCATGTTGGCGACGTCCCTGATGCGGAAGAGAGGGCGCTTGCTGCTGAGCTCGTTGTTGAGCCAGTTGAGCCTGGTCTTCTCGTCCCACGACTCGTAGGATCCGATTCCGAGGCTCTTCGTGACGGCGTCGAGGGCCGCAGTGTGCTTGTCGCTCTCCTCTCTAATGTCCAAGGGGGTAAGGGTCAGGCCGAAGGCGGAGAACTTGCGCAGCAGGTCCTTGAGCTTCCCGTCGGCGACTTCACTGTAGCCGGTGGAGGAGAGACTCTGGTACATGGTCATCAGAGGATCCTTGAGATCCGACCTGTGGAAGATGGGCTGAGGGTTGTTGTCGTCGTAAAAGTCGCTCTGCGAACTAGGCGAGACGATCTTCGCGTAATCGAAGGGCTTTCCCTGCTTGATGAGGTCAAGGCTATCCTCGCAAAACTTGATGGTCGCGTGCATGCGGAGGATGAGGTGGCCAAGGACCCTGCGGTACTTCTCAATGTGATCCTTGCTGCCGACGATCATGTCAGAGAGGGCGAGCATCTGCGACGAGCGAAGAGAGTCGCAATAGAAGGGTCATTCGTGTTGTTAGTAACGGCGTATAATTTGGCAGCAGCGACGGTACGCGCGAAAGTATCGACCATGCACGTCAATATCCAGTACACTCTCACCTCCGGGGAGAAACTCTTGCTGATGGCGATCTCGTCGTAAAGCTCCTGCATATCGTCGTAGAGGAGCTTGGCAGCCCTGAGCCTGAGGGTCATGACGACCTCCCTCGTCACGAGGGGCGTGACGTTCGGGTTTCCATCCCTGTCTCCGCCGATCCACGAAGCGAACTTCACAGGAACGACGTCGGGGGGCAACTTCTTCTTCAGCTTGTTCTCCACGACGTCGTCTAGCTTCCTGCAGAAGGCCGGGAAGGCGTCCCAGAGGACGCTCTCGATGATGGCGATGCCGCCCGCCGCCTCCTGCGTCGGGGTCGGCTTGGCACGGCGAATCTCATCGCTACCCCAAAGGCTGGCGATGGTCCTTCTGATGGACGCCTCAGTCTCCCGCTTCTGGAACTCGTTGAGGCTAGGCTCGTCGAGCATCCCCAAAGACTCTGAGATCTTCCTGTGCTTCATCAGCATCGTCCTGCGGTTGACCTCGGTGGGATGAGCGGTGAAGACGATCTCCACCTGTTGCTTCAGAAGGCGCTCGTAAATTTCGTCAGGGCTGGCGCTGTCCCCGATCGCGGCCAGGGTGCCCTCGAGGCAGTCCTCCGTGATCTTCCCGGCCTTCTCTTCGTCCTTGAGGATGCGAAAGCGGTGGTGCATCTCCGCGATGTTGACGAGATTGAGCGAATGCGTGAAGAGGCGTGCGATGTTAAGCATCTCCGAAGACGTGAGGGACTGAGACAACTTGACCATCTTCGGGAGGCAGTGCTCGACCCCATTGGCCCTGTCCTCGCCGAGCTTGTAGAGCTCCCTGTACTTGGAGTGCGTGGCCGTGTCCTCGGACTGTGCGATCTCTTCGAGCAGGCCGTTGAGCATGGTGATATCTTCCTCCATTCCGGGTAGACTGTCAAGCGGAATACCCCACCAGGTGGTGGGGCCGTTGAAGTCCACAAGCTCCCCGCCGTCCCCGAGGACCTTCTCGACCTGGGCGGTCGACAGGTTGGCGGTTGCAGCAGCGTCTGCATTTGAGGACGTCGGAGCCTTTGGTAGCTTGGGGGCTGCACTCGCTTTACTGGTTGGAGCAGAGGACTTTGAAGTAGACAAGGCGAGGGAAGATAAGAGGACCGCGGCGGGAAGGTAAAACTTCATCGTTTATTTGACGTTTTTGAGACGGTTTGGAGGACCTTGGGGACGTTTTTGGCAAGTGCACCGACGGATGAGGTGTTGCGTTTATTATCTTTTTATAGCGACTTAGGGGAGTATATGATAGGGGTTGGTATTGATTAGGATGACCTCAAGGACTTTTTTGGGAGCAGAGAGTTGGAATCGTGAGTGTACGAATTTTTGGGAAGATTTTGGGCCGTGATTTTGCAGCGAAATGCCGCAAAAGAAAACCGGCTATTAAGCTGCTGCCAGACGCTCGCTGTACCATCGCTGTTGCTTTCGTTGGCTTATCGTTCACAACAACAACATCATTCTCTAAGGATACCTCCTTAAACGTAGCGAAAGGTGGTGCAATAACACTAGAAGTGAAACTCTCCATCCGACAATCCGCCTTCTTTCACCTGTCCTCTGTCCTCCTCTAAACGCGTCTCTCTAGCGTAAGATCAATCGCCATGTCGTTCTGGATGACAAGCGGCTCTCACCGCGTCCGAGGAAAGTCTAGGTTCGGCGGTCACTCTCGTTCTCAGGCCTTCTCAAATGAGACGAGGCCCACCTTTCAGCAGGTGAGGGAGGGGAGGGGATGGATGGACAGCAGGAGAGCATCTCATCATACAATATAATAGTAATAAATGTCCCACACAACGTCTCACTCAACACTTCACAATACAGGCGCTCCAATTCTCCCCACAGACTGTCCGCGCCCCTCGTGAACCCGCCCACACCTCTGCCTCCTCAAATTCGTCAGTCAAGAGGAGCAACCCCTTCCTGTCCTTCCAGCACAGCTCGACCCCTTCGCCCGCGAACCCCCAGAGCGCGGACCTGTCGGCTCTCGGCGCGAACAGGTTCTCCTCCTCCAGCCGGAAGAGGGTCGCGAGGGACGGGGGGAGGGCGCAGCCCGCTCGTGAGAAGATGTTAGGCTTGACGCGCCTCGCGCCCTCGCAGCAGCAGCAGCAGTACGAGCAGCAGCAGCAGCAGCAGCAGCAGCAGTATTATCCACAGCAGCAGCAGCAGCAGCAGCAGTACGAGCAGTACGAGCAGCAGCAGCAGCAGCAGCAGTATTATCCGCAGCAGCGGCACCCCTTTCAGCAGCAGGCAGCTGCCCCCCCCCATCAGATCCTTCCTCAAGGGTTGAGCCGCTTCAAACAAGCGGGCGCATCTGCCAACCTCCACGAGCCCCTCGGCAACGTCCCCATCGACACGTTCGCGAACTTCTCCGACAACCCCGGGCCTCCGCTTCAAGAGCAGAACGTCCAGTATTACAACGACGGACAGGAGGTGGACATTATCGGTCGAGTCATCTCCTCGCCCACCCCCTTCGCCAGCCCTGACCACAACCCCAACCAAAATACGAACACGAACACGAACATGAACTTCAACGAATTGCGCTCCAGCGCCAACGGACCCCTCCCCTTCTACCGCCCTAGCCCTCCCTCCCTAGCTCTCTCTGCCATCGCAGACACTGCGCTCAATCTCCCCAAACTTTTCCCGCCCGAAACCTTCGACGCTTCCACTGCCACGGTCCACTCCATGGCCAAGATCCTATACGACGCAGTCGACGCTGGGAGCGTCCCGCCGGTCGACTTTGCGAAGGTCGTTCAAAGTATCAGGACGCTCGAGGGGATCAAGAAGGAGGAGGAGGAGGAGAAGGAAATTACCAAGAACAAGAAGCTGAACAACGAGCAATACAAACAAATGAACAACGAAACGAACAAACCGAACGAAATGAATGGACCAAGCCGCCCGCACGAATCCGCTCTCAAAATAAACAGCCTGAACATGAACATTGACCCAGCCTTCGAGCGGGAAGAGAGCACCACACCTTTCGCGTCCCCGTCCCCTCCGCTCAAGAAATCGGACCAGCAAGCGGCCAAGAAACCTTCTCCCGTCACCGAAGCCGCGAAGGCCCTTGCCCTCGAGCTCATCACGGCGCCCCCCTCCCCCTCCAAGTCCACCTGCTCGTCTTCGTCCTCGTCCTCGTCCTCTAGCTCTTCCCTTTCGTCCTTCGGCATGTGCGCCGAGCCCACACCAGCGTCAAACGCCCACAGCGCCCTTCTCAACATACTCTTCGACGAAGAGGACGACGACAAGGAGCTGGCGCAGGTAGACGGCGTCAAGGGCGATGCCAGCAAATCCTTCGAGAAATTAGACGACGCCGCGAAGTGGCTGCTCATCTTGGGGGAGGACGCTGATGCTGTTGGCGGGGTAAGGAGGTTGGACGAGGAAGGGGAAGGAGAAGAAGAGGATAAAATGAAGGAGAATGAGGGAGCCGAGGAAGAGAATAGCGAGGGGGAGAAGAAGATAGAAGACATTGATTGATTGATTACCTGTTTGCACGAGTTTGCGCGAGGAAACTACGTAGGAGGAGTTCAAGGGATTGAGTATACAGATCGATGAATACATGATGAATACATGAATACATGAGATGTAATAAATTAGAATTTTATTTTATAATAATGATGATTTTCAATTTCTTTCTTCTATTTGTCCTGCCAGCGGAAGAGAAAGAAGGAAGAGGTAGAGAATGAGAAGAGGAAGATGAGGGAGAGGAGAAAAGAAGAAAGAGGTAAGGAGAGTATGGTTATGGTTATGGTTATGGTTATGGTTATGGATGCACCGTTCAGCTCGTTTCAGAACGAGATTTCCGTTAGGGTTATGGTTATGGTTATGGTTATGGTTATGGTTATGGTTATGGTTATGGTTATGG
>BRXY01000226.1:0-25023 GCA_030267945.1 Triparma strigata
CCCTAACCCTAACCCTAACCCTAACCCTAACCCTAACCCTAACCCTAACCCTAACACTAACCCTAACCCTAACCCTAACCCTAACAGTAGTAGCCCTTCTGGCAGGGTTCGCAGCCGGCCGTGTCCCCGTTGCTGTAGGTGCCGGTAACACACATAGCAGTAGTTCCTCCGCTACAGTCATAGCCAGCCGGGCAGGGGCTGCACGCACTCGCTCCAGATGGTGACACGAGCCCATCTTGACACGCCTCGCAGCTGGACGCTCCCTCTGGGTTGTTGGAGAAGTAGCCGGGGTTGCATTCTCTACAGTCCTCGGCAGAGTCGTGCAAAACTGCGTGTTCTCCGTCATCTGCGAGTTTTGTGCCTGGGCCGCACGGAGTGCATGACTCGTGCAGATTACCCGAAGTCGCATGGTCCGGGTTGTACTTGCCAGCTGGACAAATTGTGCACGCCGATGATGCGCTGCTGGAGTATTTTCCGACCCCACAAATCGAACAGACTGAGGACTCATCTCCACTCGCGCCACTGTTGATGTGTTTTCCTGCTGGGCAGTCAGAGCAGGTTGCTGAGCCTGCCTCGCTGTAACGGTCGGCGCTGCAGTCAGAGCAAGCCTCTCCTTCTCCGCTATACTTGCCAGCATCGCAATTGGAGCAGTCGTCAACGTGATCGTGGTCAGTGGCTTCGTCCCCAGTTGTGGATTTGCCAGCCGGGCAGCTTGGGGGGGGAAGGGGGAGCGAAGCGACAATGGTCATGGGATTTGTGTGAGCTGAACTTCGTCAATTTAACGGTCTCTCCGATCGAAAACTTCCTCACCTTGAACATGAAGTGGAGCCTTCACCAGAGTATTTTCCAGCACCACAGCCGAAGCATCCTGAACCTCCAAAGGATTGACCTGCTGGACAAGACATCGAGCATGTTCTTTTGGACAAGGGTGGGGATTAGGAGAGAGTCAGTGAATAGTGGTGGAAGGTTAGAATAAGTAAAGGGGCGATGGTTTGTAGTGTGAGTCGTTAACCCTCTATTTTGAACGGATTTACAAATTGGGAGCGCAAAAATTCAAATATAATCCATCTGATCGCTGGAGATTTCGTCATCTGCGTTATTGAACTCACCCCAAATCGAAGCTCTTGAGCGTCCCTAATATTGTACCAGGATATAAACAGCCTATGTGGCAGGCTCTAGTATTCAAGTTAGAGCCAGCCTCTGGTGTGCCACTCAAGTCTGGTGGGCAGGTAGAGTGGACAGTAACGGAGCCACCGCTGACTGCGTAGATATCGTTGCCGAAGCCGGTCATTCTGTATAATGGAGCGTCACCGCTGCCGTTAGCAATGTTCGATTCAAAGGTTGTTGTATACACATGAAGTGTCGCGCCAGCATTCCCACCAAATACTCCAATTGCTCCGCCACCAGCGCCAGCTTCATTTGATGAAAACAGGCACAATACCAACGTAACGCGAGCGGAATATGTCAATGAACCAGATTGAAGATACATTGCACCTCCTGTGCTGGTGCCAGCATTCCCGTCTTTGAATGTCATCCCAGAAATTGTCAATTGCTGGGAGACGGTACTAATTATGTACATTATCCAGTGACTGTTTAATGCGTCTAGGATGCAACTATGTGGTGCACCTGAGCATATTAGCGAGAAGAAGATATTATTGAGGCTATATACTGTGTTATGGGCTGTGCTCGTCAATGCATAAGGTTCGCCGGAGAACGTTCCCTCTGCGGCAACGACACTATCCCCATTATCAATGTTGTTGTTACCATATGTACAGCAACCATTACTGATGAGGTTCCATAGGACCGGGTGGTCGTTGGCGTAGTGCACAGTCGCCCCTACGAGGGAGGAGAGGGCCACGAGGCAGACGACGAGAAGTCCGAGTGTGCTCATGTTTATCGAGGTGAACTGAGGCGAGAGAGCCTATGGAGGTATGAAAGTAGTCAAACAAGGAGCATAAGAGAGTGTTAGAAGGAATCCAGTTATGTTATTAGAGGGGGATTCCATAATAGCAGCGGCAATTTTCAAAACGATCCCGAAAAGTCGATCCTGGCCCAATATTACACACAAACGACGAGCCACAAAAAATCCAAAGGTTCGAAAGCGAAGACACCCTCAAAGAACTCCAAACGCTAGCCGTGTTCAGATTTATCCAGTGTTACTATTATAGCAAGGGTCGTCCAAGATCCCCACCCCCCATCGCTGTGACTACGTACTCTTTGTAAATGAGGATGTCCACTGTAGGATCGCGAAAGGCCTAAAAATCGAGCAAAAATCGAAGAAGGTTTCCCCCCATGTGAGAATTTCAGAACGCCGCCACGGCAATAAAAAATAACAACGTCGCTCCCAAAACCCAACAAGTCAACCACCCAAACATTCCCTCCCAACTTCCCGCCGCGCAAAATCTCCCAAAACTCCCAACCCAACCCACCCAAAAATGTGAACAGTGATCCCCGACCATGGAAAACCTAGCCAATCCTAAAGACATTCAGTTTTTGGTTAGTTTCCATCCCCCCCGCGTACCGATCCCTACTTCCTCCCACTAGGGCTCCTCAACGCCTACAGCAGACCTCCACGTACCAACAAACACCTCCAATTATTCGCGGTCACTCCACAAGGCCCCTCCGCGGCCCATCCGTTGGCCCCGCCCCAGACCATCGCGATATTCCAAATTGTGCGGCTCCTCGACTTGATTGCGTGACGACGTCAATAACCAGGGCAGTTAAAGTACAGTTTGCGCCCTGCTGTTCATCGCACGTCTGCTCCGCTAATCGTAATAATTAGGTTCACTGCAAACAAGCTGTTTGTTTAGCTCGATGCTCAAAGCCTCCTCTCGAAGGCCCTCCTGCTCTCCTCCCGTAACGACCACCACCGCTAACTCGTTTCTCCTCGCCGCAGCAATCAATCCACCTACCGTTCAATTAAATAATGGCCAGCCAAAAGATCCAGAAGCTCAACGGAGCCGAGCCCGATGAGTTCGAGACCACCGTCGCTACCGAGCTTTTCAACCTCGAGATGTCCGCCACTGACATCAAGCCCATCCTCCGCAACCTCTACATCACCGCCGCCAAGGAGATCGACGTCAGCGCCACCAAGAAGGCCATCGTCATCTCCGTCCCCTACAAGCTCCTCGCCCAGTTCCACAAAATCCAGCCCAAGATCATCCGTGAGCTCGAGAAGAAGTTCTCCGGCAAGCACGTCATGATCGTCGCCAACCGCACCATCCTCGGCAAGTCCTACAGCCGCAAGGCCGGCGTCTCCGGCCCCCGCCCCCGCTCCCGCACCCTCACCAAGGTCCAGGACTCCATCCTCGAGGACCTCGTCTTCCCCACCGAGATCGTCGGAAAGCGCACCAGGTGCAAGGTCGACGGATCCAAGACCCTCCGCGTCTTCCTCGACCCCAAGGACCAGGTCAACGTCGAGAACAAGCTTGAGACCTTCGCCTCCGTCTACGCCAAGCTCACCAACAAGAACGTCCAGTTCACCTTCTAAAAAATTAATGAAACTAAAAAAGAATAAAAAAAACCTTCCTTATTTTACTTTCTTCTTCTCCTGTTCTTCTACCTTTCTATCGTCTCACTACTTCTTCTGGTCTATTTCTGTTTCCTTCTCGCGGCGTCGGCCTCCGCCGCCCTCCTCTTGAGTTCCTTGGCCGTCTCCTCTCCGGTCTCATTGACCATCCCCAAAAAGACCCCTCTCGAATCCAGCAGATCCTTCGGCGCCCCGAACTCCAGGACCTTCCCGTCCCCCATGACCAGGACCTTGTCGTATTCGATGATGCTCTCGAGCCTGTGGGCGATGCTTACTATTGTTGAGTCGGTGAAGACTTTACTGACGGCTGCGTTGAGCTTCTTGTCGGTTAAGTGGTCGACGTTGGCGGCGCTTTCGTCCATGATCAAAATCTTAGACTTTAGCAGGATCGCGCGGGACAGGCACAGCAGCTGCTGCTGTCCTACTGAGAAGTTGTTGCCTCCCTCTGTGAGCATGAACCTCAACCCTCCGTCCAAGGCCTTCACCACCTCGGACATTTGCACGCACTCCAGGGCCTCCAGAATCTGCTCGTCCTCGAACTCTTCGAACGGGTCCAAGTTGTTCCTCAAGCTCACGTTGAAGAGCGTCGGGGTCTGAGGGATGACGGCCAAGCTCCTCCTGAACTTGTGCAGCGTCAAAGTCCTCACGTCGACCTCGTCCACTAATATGTCGCCCTCGATCTCGTCCAGCAGCCTAAACAGAACTTGCAGCATGGTGCTCTTGCCCGACCCAGTCCTGCCGACGACCCCGACCCTCTCTCCTCCCTTGATGACGAACGTGACGCTGTCCATGCTCTTTTCGAGCTCCGGCCTGTACCTCGCCGAAACATTCCTGAGCTCGATCTTTCCGGCACTCGGCCAGGCCTCCCCCGCCGCCCCGCCCCCGCAAGCCTTCAAGTCCAGCTCCCTATTTGCGTCGAGGTTCTCCTCCATGGGCAAGTCGGTGTACTCTAAAATCCTCTCCACGGAGATCATCTGGTTCTCCGCCTCGGCGCTCTGCCTGACGCTCCACTGGAAAAGCCCGGCAAGCTGAATGAGCATCATGAGCGCCAGGCCCAAAATCGCAGGGTCGATGTCGACGTCCGTGTGGCTCTGGAACACCACGGCTAGGTAAGACGCGAACATAAGCAGGACGAAGCAGATGGCGTCCAGCCGGAACCCCAGCCACCTAGTGCAAGCGATGAAGGCGAAGAACGCCCTGATGTTGTCGTTCTGTCGCTCCTCGAACAGGCCTGCAAAGTATTCCGGCGACTTGGGAAACGCACGGATCGTGGTTAGTCCGTTCAGGCCCTCGCTGAGCATGCTGAACACGGGGCTCCTGCTGCTGCTCTCTACGCGTTTGATTTCGCGAGAGGACTTGATGAAAGTCTGACGGAGGCGGACGAAGTAAAAGAGAAGGAACGGAATGCACACGAGGATGATGGGCAGGGCATATGCAGCGGTTAACACTCCCCCCAAGCTCATGAATCCGCAGAGGCAGAAGTCGAAGAGCGTTGCGACCAGCAGGTCGTCGGTGGTGCCCACATCGGCGGAGAACCTGTTGAGGACTAGCCCCATGGGATGCGTGTCGAAGAAGCTAATTCTTGCCCTCAGCACAATCTTGGTCATCTTGTCGTGCAAGTACTTCGCCGCGTCGACGCAGTAGTGGAAGGCGGCGATGGTCCTGATGAAGCTGACAACGGTGGTGAAAAAGCAGAAGAGCCACACCCTTGTCAGGGTCGAAGTCGATCTCTGTTCTTCGGACGAGAGTTCGGCCCAGTCTCCTAAAGTCGTGTAGGTGAGGATGAGGAGCACCTGCCCCACTATCATCATGCCTAGGACCATCCAGAACGTGATCAACGAGCCGTTGCCCATCGCACGAGCGTAAGAGAGGAAGGTGTGCATAGATACTTTGCCGGTTTGCCTTTTCTCCACCATTGTTTCGTCGACGTCCACATCGACGACGAGCGGGTCTGTTTCTTCCCCCTCCAGTTCAACTGCGACAGAATCTGCACTTGCGACCTCCTTACTCCCACCAGTACTAGTTGTCAGTCCAGCACCCTCCTTCTTCTGCTTTTTCTTACTCCCCCCGGTGTCCTTCATGGTCTTGCTCAAAACCCCGCCGCTCTTCGTGATACAGTCCCCGTACCCGCCAGTGTGCACAACCTTGCCCCCGATCATCAAAACGTTGGTCAGATAACCCTCTGAGCAAAACTGGTGCTGGTGCGTGACCAGAATGACGGTCATCTTCAACTCCTTCACGAGCAAATCGGTGATGGCGGAGTAGAAAATTTTGCGCCCGACCTCGACGTCAACGGCGCTCAGCACGTCGTCCAAAAGAACGACGTCAGTTTTGGCATATATCGCCCTCGCCAAGCCGATTCTAGCCTTCTGCCCTCCGCTCAAGTTCACTCCTCGATCTCCGATGATGGTCTGGTCACCGTGAGGTAGCCTCGTGAAGTCCTTGTCCAGACCGACGGCCTCCACGACCCTGTTGTAGAACTTCTCGTCCTTGCTGTTTCCGAAGAGCACGTTGTCCTCCACTGTCGCGCTGACGATGAACGGCTGTTGGGAAGCGTACCCCACAGTTCCTTCCACGTTCAGCTTCCCCTTGACTGGGTCGATCTCGGAGAGGATGACCTGGAGGAGCGCAGACTTGCCCGACCCCACCGGACCTATCACGCAAGTGAGCGAATTCTTGGGGATGGTCAAGTCGATGTCGTCGATGGCGGTGACTTTACTTTCCTCGTCCCACAGCGCCGTGACACCGCGCATCTCGATGGCGTTCGCACCGTCGTCGCACTTGGTGTTCGCGCCAACGACCCTCTCTTTGAGCTTCAAGAATTCCTCTAACCTATCGATGCTCACGATGACCTCCGAGCAGCCCATGATTCCCAAGCTGAAGAACTTCGTCATAGTGAACTGGACGATGTTGATCAGCGTCATTACCGTGAAGAGATCAGACGCATTGAGCGTGCCGTCGAAAATCACCACTTCGGCTGTGAATATGACCGCGGCGACGATGATGTTGCAGATGAAGAAAAGCGCCTCGTTGTACGCTTTCAGAACGTTGGCCTTTTGGATCTGTCTGACTTCGCCCTTCCTAATGCTGCTGATTCTGTCCAAGAACTTGTCCTCCCAACCAGACATTTTCATCAACCTCACGCCGCTCACCGCTTGACTGACGAGAGAAACACGCGAGTCGGTTATCTTCGCCACCTTGGACCGCACCGTTGCGAAGCGCTGCGACAGGTAGTACTGCATAGGCACGAAGATCAGCAACAACGTGTAGCCAATCAGGAACGAGGGACCGACCAAACTGTAGCCAATAGCGAGGACCGCCAGACACTCCACCGGGCCCCAAATCAGGTAAGGTAGGAATATGACCGCGAGGGTGAAGCGCTCGACGTCGTTGGTCGCTAGATTCACGACCTTGCCGCTGACGTTCTGCGAGCTCACCACGTCGCTCTTGAGCTTGCTGCACTTGTTGTAGATCATAGCTATGGCGGCATTCTTGTACTGCATCGAGAGCCTCCAGGTCGCGAAGAAGTATATGTGGTGCGCGAAGAGCACGTAAAGGCTGGACATGGTTATGCAAGTGGCCCAGAAATACCCCGTCGAGGAGGGGGAGGAGGGGTCCTGGAAGTGACTGATGAGCTTGCCGAGCGAGAGCGCCTGGAAGATGTGGATGCCAGACTCCAGCACCAAGACGACCTGGATGAACTTGGTCTTGTTGAAGTAGTCCTTCACCAGCGCGCGCCTGAGGGACGGGAAGTCGGGGGAGGAAAGCAGCTCGGAGGACCACAATCGCTCCAGAAGCGAGAGCAGGGTCTTGGACGAGTCCTTGTCGGAGACGGCGGGGAGATCGAAGGGGGTTAAAGGCCGCGATTCGCCGAGCTTGAGCAGCGGGTAAGGCCAGGACCAGAATATCTGAATCGCGGCGAATAATAGATGGTAGCAATTTTGCGAGTTGTGAGGAGTCAGTGGGAAAGGCTGCGAAATATGCTCATAATATGGCACCTTTGAGTCATTCTTTGCCCTAGTTTGTATCTCACCCTCTCAAAGAATGTGGCGTTTTCCAGTGCGTTGGGGGGTCTTACTTGACCGTCGAGGGCGTCCTTCGAGGAATCATCGTCGTCAGGTGAAGTTCGGGCCGACCAGGCTGTTGGAGGTGCCTGTCGTGGAGACATGGAGAGTAGTCGGCCGATAGAGCAAAAGTTGATGTCAGGAAGGGAAGCCGACGAGCGACGATAGGGGGGTTTGAAGAGCTTCGCCTGTGTGTGTAGCCTTTTTTGTCAGATGGGTTACTGTGCTTCTTGTTGTGACAACAGTTGGGTGCGGTTGCTTTTCTTTTGGAACAATGAATGCCTGGCAAATATCAATAAAACTTCCCACACACACACACTCCCTTCCCAGCCAGCCACATTCCTCACACTTATATTTTATCCCTAACAACCATGAAGTCCATGCGCACCAGCGTATCCAGCTTCAAGGGAGGGCATAAACAGAGAAACAATAATATGACTTCCGGCAATCTTCACAACAGCTCGAGCTCTCGGGTGAGTTGACTGGCTGACAAAAATCTCGTAACGTTGTAGGAGCCATCGTATTGCTAGCCGTGGGATAAAACTATTTGCAAGCGCCAAGCGCTAACCTTTCCGCCCTTACCTAACCCCGGCCCCCAAAAAAACTCCCACCCCAACACAACAACAACAACCCCCCAAACCACACACAGGCCAACCCTCGCCTCTCCCCGACAATCTCCTTGACCAGCTCCGTCCCTTCCGTCCACTCCCCCGCCGCCCGCGCCTCCCCCACTGGCTCCACCTCCGGCCGTGATTCCCCCGGCGCCTTCTTGACTGATATCGACTTCGGTTCCAGCTCGCTTCGCTTCAGCAAGGCGTCGGCCGTGGAGGATGCGACGGTGCCAGCTTTCGATCCGAGGGGGCCGACGCAGCCGCCCAACAACAATTTCCTGCAGATTCGGGAGAATATCATGCAGACGTTTCCGGGAGCGACGGGGTCCAGCAGGAAGTTCTGGACGAACAGCCTTTCAATGCCGGAGTATAAGGACCTTTGCTACGACGGCTTTTGGTGGGTCATGGAGAATGTCATCAAGGTGCAGCAGAGAGAGAAGGAGAGGGAGAAGGCCGAGAAGAGGGAAAAGAGGGAGAAGGGTGCGAGGAGGGGCGAGAGCGCCGAGGCCCCTTTGGAGGAAACTTGGAAGGGGGAGGCTACTAACAGAAACACCGCCAAGACCCTAGCTGCTACTACGAAGCGTAGAGAAGCCGACCCGAATATGACGAAATATGACACGCCCCTCTTCTCCAGAATGGCGACGAACTACGTTCGCATGTTCGAGAAGGTGCCGTTTGCCAAGAAAGACTACTTCTTCGGGCACTTCCCTGATGTCATGTCCTTCACGCTTTTACTGAGCTACCACTCCGCGTACCCTAGGAGCAAGAGCAAGATAGACGACGACAGTTTCAAGCAGACGTTGCTGGATCTGTGCAATGAGTGGACTACGGGATTTAGAACTAGCAGCGTCGCCCTCAAGGGGCAGCACTGGGTGGTTGATTTTGACATGAACGAGGGGAACAAGATGGACACAGCGACGAGGCTGAAACAGATGGACACGTCCATGTCGCCCTCGACCCCGGGGTCAGGCGGGGTGGCCGGGAGGCGAAAATTGGTGCTCAACAGCAGGGCCGGGAAGCGAGCGACTTCAGGGGCGGACCCAGCCAGCGAGACGAAGGAGGACAACGAGCGCCACACCCGCCCCATCCGGCTGCCCCACACCCTCTGCCATTCGCCCTTCGTCCGCACTTACATGTCGAAGATCTCCGGCCCTCCTTCCCAAACCCTCAGCTTCAAGGTCGGGTTGACCTTCGCGCCCTCCCGCCCCGTCATCACCTACGACAACAGCAAGACGTCGCAGAAGGCGAAGTGGCACGCAAACAACCAGGAGGCCAACAGGGGCACCAACGGAGACCTGAGCATGGTCAAGACCTTCACCAAGCAGGCCGAGAACAGCTGTGACAGCCTGATGACCAGCTACGAGGACAGCCAGAAGGAGTTCAAGGCCCATCTGGAGGAGACGCGTGTGTGGGAGAAGGTCGTGCTGAAGGAGTTGCGGGCGAGGGAGCAGAGCATGGCGAAGGCCGAGAGGACGGAATTCGCCAATGTGCTAGTCTGCAAGGCGCTAGAAAAGGACACAAACGGAGGAGGAGGAGGAGCGACAGGAACAGGAACAGGAGCAGGAGCAGGTGCAGGAGGTGCAGAGGGGGGACGACGGAAACGGGGGGGCGAAGACATTTAATTTTTCAATAGCAAATTCTCGGTGCTTCCTACGCCTCTAATTCTTCTCCTTCCTCGCCTATTTGCGTTCCATCGCCTTCCTCCTCCTCCTCGTAGCTCGTGTCGACGTCCTTCTGTGCGTCTCCTCCCCCCCCTCCCTCTCCTCCTCCTCCTCCTCCTCCCTTCTTCGCTTCTGCCAGCCAAGGGTGGTCGAGCATCTCCCTCGCCGTCGCCCTCTTCTTCGGGTTGAAGGCCAGCATGGGCGTGATGAAGCCCGCGATCACCTTCGCCTCCTGCCTCGTGAAAGAGTATTTCTCAACCAGCACCTCGTCGAGGGGCCAGAAGTTAAGCTTCATTATGTGCTTGAGCTCGCCCTTCTTGGAGAAGTAGTTCTTGCTGTACTTGCCTCCCAGGGCGAGCTTCTTCGGCATCTTCCCGAGGAGCTCTTGAAACATCGCGAGGTGGTCCTCATCCCTGTCGTAATTATCTCCCGCCTTGGGGTCGAAGAGCAAATCACCCGTCAAGAGCTCGAAAATTATGCACCCGAGGCTGCGAGCGCGGACGATTGGGTTAGATACTGCAGCCGTATTAATTATAATGAGCGGAGTTATTGTGATCTAACGTATCCATAGCTCACCTCCATATATCAGCGCTCTGCTCGTACTTTGCCCCCACGATGACCTCCGGGCACCTGTACTGTCTCGTCTGAATATCCTCTGAAAAGTGCCTATACGTCCAGCACGCGTTCCCAAGATCCACGACGATCGCGCTCGGCACCGTCTTCCCCTCCTTCTTCCCCCCTTCCCCCTTCCCTCCCTCCCCTTCCCCCCCCTTCTCCTCCTTCCCCACGCTCATCCCTTCCAGTTGGTCCTCAACCTCCTCAATCTCCTCCGGCTCGCACGTTCCGCACACAATCGCCTTGGGCATCTCCCCCCCCTCCCCCTCCTCCTGCCCCAAAAACCTCTTAACCCTCATATGCAAAACCTTAACCCCCCCCCTCCCTCCAACCTCAACCCCGACAATCTTCCTCCCCCCCCCCTCCACCAAACCATTAACACAAAATACTTCCCCACACCATCCCTCAACCTCCTCAACCTCGAAAACCAAAAATCTAACCCCCAACAACCTCTCTACCATACCTAATATAACCCCCGTACCTCTCCCCGTATAATTCAATTCATAAACTCTCCCTGCATCACCTCCACCAAAAATTTCCTGGATTTTTTTTATAGTTGAGAATTTCTTTTTCTTCAGCTTTTTACCGGTCACAGGCGTGTAAACGTAGTTTAAATCGAATGAGGATTCGAAACCGGAGAGGTTTATTGAGGTTAATTTGGAATGGGGACCTAATAAATTTACTAAGGTTTTAAGAGGTAAGTGGCTGCAGAATAAAAGGGTTGAATCGAGGGGGGTGGGGGTTGAAAGGTGTGAGAGGGTTGTTTTTTGGAGGGTCTGGTCGAGGGCGAGGTTGGGAGGGGAGGTGGAAGGGGAAGGGGAGAAGTTTAACAGGAGGAGGTTGGAGAGGATTCGACTGGATTTAGGGTTGGATTCAGGGTTGGAGGCGGCGGGGGGAGGAGGCGGAGGAACGGCTACGGCGGAGACGTCCTTCGAGTTAGTCGTCATAGTCGGCGGTTGAGGAAGCTGTTCAGATTCGGCCTTGATCATCGCGGTCTCCTCCTCCTCGATCCTCTTGACCTCCTCCTTCCCCTCCATCTCTTTCTTCTCCTTCTTCCGAGCCTTCTGTTTTTTCTTCTTGAGCTGCGAGAGCGAAAACAACATCAAAACGAACCAAGTCGAGGGGGAGCCCTGAGTCAGAACAAAAGAAAGAAAAACGATAAAACGAACAAACGACAATAAGCCAACCTTTTTCTCACCTTCTTCTTGAGCTTCTTCCTCTCGTCGACGCTCGTCCCCGGGTCAGCAATGATCTTATTAAGGTCTTCAATAGTCATAGGCTTGCTGCTCTCATTCTCCTCTTCATTATCTTCAACAACCTTCTCCCCCCCCTTCCCCTCCCTCTCTCCCTCCCCCCCTTCCCCTTCCCCCTCCCCCCCCCCCCCCTCCTCCTCCTCCTCCGCATAAAAGTCCCTCTCAAGCAAAACATTCTCCGGTTTTAAATCAGTATGTATAATCTCACACTTCTCATGCAAGAACCTCAACCCTTCCAGTATCCCGACGGCTAGCTCTTTTACTATATGCTGGGGGACGCCTTTGTAGTCGTATTCTTTTATTAGCCAGAGGAGGTTTTGACCGTGTAAAGTGAACACCATGCACATATGTTCACCATTAGGACCTTTATGGAAGAAGTTATCGACGAGCTCAACGCAGTGAAACCTGGAGGGGGGGGGGACGAGGGACGACTTCTTCTCGCTTACGCAGGAGAGGAGTTGGACTTCGTCGGCGGCGGCTTCGGTGTAGTGGGGGGCGGATTTTTGGACTTTTAGGGCGAGGGGGGGGGAGCGAGGAGAGGAGAGGACTGTTACTTCCCAGACGGTGCTGAAGTGACCCCAGCCTAGCTTACGTTTTACACGGTAAATGGAGTTGTAGATCTCGCCGACGGAGACTGGGTGATAACCTCCCGGCTGTTATGGTTGTAGCGAGGGATGGAGGTTGGGAGCGACGCTCGTTAGAGTTGTATCGTTGGGGCATATCCATGGTCTATATATATATATATTCACGTGGGGTTTCGAGGGAAGTCTGTTGTCTCTATCTGTCGCCTGTGTCTCTATCTTATCGCTTATCTCTTCCTTCCTCTCATCTTTCGCGCTCTCTTCTTCGTCCTTCTTCGTCCTTTCCCTCACCTTGTACCCCTCCTGTCCTTCACTATCATCATCAGAATAATCCTCCGCACTGGAGCTCGAACTACTAGAAGACGTAGAACGGCTTTGATCGCTGTTGCGGTGCCGAGCGGACGGGGAGCGGGAGCGGGAGGACGGAGGGGAAGCGGATGAGGTTTTGGGGAAGTTTTTGGAGGAGGTTTTGGGGTTGTTGTCGTTTATGTTGTCGTCGGTTTTTATATTTTGATTACTGTTGTTGTTGTTGTTGTTGTTGTTGTTGTTGTTGGTAGTGTTATTATTATTGTTAGCTGCTGTATTATTAGTATTATTGGTAGTGGAAGTGGAAGTGGAAGTGGAAGTAGAAGTAGAAGTAGAAGTAGAAGGAGGAGGAGGAGGAGGAGGCGGCTGTGGAAGTTCCATATTATTATTTTCCGTATTATTATTATCTGACTCAATAATAGTACTAATAATAGTAGTAATAATAGTATTATAATGATACTAAGTAACAGTAAGAAACCAGAACTAGAAGTATTACACAGTGGCGTTTCAGCTTTAGTGAAAGACTACTGTAACCCTAACACAGTGTGTACCTTTCTGCGACGGACTTCCCTCCCACGTTTCGTTCGTGTGCAAATAAAGTGACTTTTACTATTATGAAATACAAGCGACAGAATTCCAATATGTGCAGACTGACAGATTTATCAGATATGATATTATAAGACTGCGAGCAAATCACAACTGATCCCAAGGAAACGCAACGATCAAAAATAATAATAACTATTTGCCAGAGAATATATCATTCTGAAAATATAGGGCACGCTTACCTTCCCTCCTCTGGTAAGGGAGTTTCGTTCGTCGTTTCTGTCGTCGTTTCTGTCGCCCCCCTCCTCCCTTCAATCCTCTTCCCTCCCCGCCTGCTAACTTCGTAATCACTAAACGTAATTATTTTTTAACTCCCAAATTCATAATCTCCCCCTTAAGATTAAGCTAAAAAACCCTCCACATCGTATTCCCAAAAAAAAACCTAAAAATGGGCGCCGGCGCCTCCTCCCAAAACCAGACCTCCCTCGACCTCATCCTAACAAAATCAGCCTTAATAGGCCGCGCCTTCTCCGCGTTAACCTTTCCCTCCTTATACCGTCTCCAAGATTTTCATTCGACCTCCGCTCCACCTTTAATCACAGAAGACGCACCTGCTTTATTTTCAGCTATTTTCGGTGAAGATGGTATATTAGCTTCTTCTTCTAATGGTTTATCTAGGATACAGATTGATTCTAAAGGTTGTAGTGTTGATAATTCTGATTTAGAGGAGAGTAAAGATTCAGAAGATGATGATGATCAAGAGATTAGTGAAAGGAGGAAAAGTAGGAGGAGGAGTGGACCGACACAGATATTCAAGGTGGAGAATATTAACGAGGATGTTAAAGTTGTGGGGGAACCGGGGTGGACGGAGGATGGGAGTCAGTTCGCTGTTGTTGTGGGGAATGATAGGATTATGCTGGACAGTGTTACGGAGCAGAATGAGGTGAGAGGAGAGAGGTTGTAATGTGGAGGTAGAAGGGGATAGAACGAGGGGGGGGGGGGGGGGCGAAAGGCGAACAACAAAACACACGGGCGTAAAAAGAACAACTCCAACCCGAGTGAAGAAGCGAGACGGAGACATCACGAAATATTTTGTTGTTGTTGTTTTCTGGGGGTCGCTAACATTCGCTTATTTGTTATTTTGTTCGCTCCTCAAAAAAAACAAAAATCCTCCGACCACTCCGCCACAGGACGGCTGGACGCCTCTGCACGCTTGCTGCCACAGCTTCACAACCTCTGAAGCCGCTCTCCTCCTGATCTCCGAGGTAGTGAATTTAAAGGGTGACTTGAATTTGAAGACTACAGCGGGGCCTGGGGCGTACTCTAAAGGTTGGACGGCGCTGCATATGGCTTGCGCTTACGGTTTGGAGAGGGTTGCGGTTAAGCTCATGGAGGAAGGGGCGGACTGTAATTGTAAGAATAGTGTTGACATGTCGCCGCTTCTAGAGGCGGCTTATAGGGGGTACCACAACATCGCTAGGGTGTTGATAGAGCATGGGGCCGACGTTAGTTTCTTGCCGGACAAGGATAAATTTAGGGGGGCTCCTTTTTGCAGGTGAGACCAAGGAGCAAGGTTGTGTGTATACAGAACCTCCCACTACGTCTACGCTATTCTAACTCATTAACATCATCAATCATTCGTGTGACTGGCTACGCTCTTCGCAGACCTCACCCGCACACTGCTCTCGGGGAGGCCGCTCGGTGCGGATTTCCCGAGCTCTGCAGGTTGCTTCTGAAGAACGGCTCCAACATCAACGAGAAGAATCAGATGGGCTGGACCCCGCTCCACGAGGCCTGCTACACGAACCAGTTGGCCTGCGTCAAGTTCTTTATCATGGAGGGGGCAGACGCTACCTGCAAGACCGAGCACGGAGCACTTCCCTATCAACTGGCTGTGACGGCCTCGATAAGGAATTACATTAGGGAGATGGGTGGCAATGGCAGCGTGCCGGAGAAGGTGAGAGAAAGGAGCTGCAGTAGCAGATAATATTTTTTGAATTGCTTCCTGTTTGAAATTAACCAAGTCTTCATTCTCTACAGGACGAGCCGTTCTCTTCCATGCTTTTCGGGTCGGCGCTGGGGACGGGATTCACGTTCAGTTTCGGAATGGACGATAGTGACGACGATGACGACGACAAGGATGATCCGGACTACGTTGAGATCGGCGGCGAGGACGACGGAGAGGAGGGAGGTGAGAGTGTGCGAGGAGCGAAGCGACGAGCTAAAAAGGCGTGTGTAGTGGATATCAACGTACATGCCCGACAGTTCCAAATGTAACGTTGCTGCTGCCAAATTCTTCGCCATTTCTAACGTCACCAACGCCCCTTCTATTGCGACTCGCTTCGCTCGTCGCAGGGTTCGAGTTTGACGACACCGACGATGAGGGGCTTGGGGGTGGCAGCAGTAGGAAGGGGAGGGGGGGGACTGGGGGTGGAGAGGAGGAGAAAGAGGAAGAGGAGGAGGAGGAGGAGGAGGAGATGATCAACAAAGGAGGGCTTTTGGGCGACCTGCCGTCCCTGACCCCGAAGAAGTCACCCATGAAGGTGGCAGAGGGCGAGGGCGACGTGGACAGCAAGAAGAAAAAGAAGAAGGACAAGAGCGCCAAGAAGGAAAAGAAAAAGAAGGACAAGAAGAAGAAGAAGGATGGGAAGACCTCTATTTCCCGCTACGACGATATTCCCACCGCCTCAGTCCCGTCCAAGTACCTCTGCGAAATAAGCCGTAAAATTCTAAAGAAGCCCGTCGTGACGCCCAACGGCCGCGTCTTCGAGGAGAAGGTGAGAGGATTACCGCACAAGAACTGCGGGGAGTTAAATATTTTTAGCGAAGCGCCGAAAGAATCGTCGTTCGCCCGTATCACGGCCCGAAAAACCTCTTCGAGTTTGTCACCCGCCTACACATCCAACCGTTTCTAACGCCCTCCGAACAAACCGATTTCCCTTTCGATACCATTTTCCTTCATCCTCGCTGTCCGCCCCTCGTCTTTAGCGCATCCACGATTGGTTCCTCAAGCAGGGTAGCGTGTGCCCCATCGAGGGCATCCCTTTAGCGGAGAGGGAGCTGAGGAGGCATAAAGAGCTCAAGACGGAAATCGCGCACTGGGTGGACGGGTACTTTAAGGAACGTGAAGGAGACAAGGTTAAGGTTAATGTTGTGGGCGGAGGTCGGGGGGGGGGAGGGGCGGGCGAGGGGGGGGAAGACAACAACAACAACGATGAGCTGTACGATTTTTGAAAACATGAGGTGCAGTGCAGGAATGTGTATGTAAGCGGCCGTAGAAAAAACAAATAGAAGAGAACCCGCTTGCAATTTTTTCACTTAGTAAATCAGTGCTATCAAGATTTGATTTAACCCAGCACACGTTTCTTTTCAAATGTATGCCTGTTTTCGTTCCTCTCTCAAGAGTACGAAGAATTGCTGAAAAGCGGGCGTCGCCGCTTAGACAACTCCTCCAAGTCCGGCCTCGGCGTTGAGCTTCTCGAAGGTGGGGTCCATGATGGTGGAGACCATGTGGATGACACCGTTGTCGCAGGCGACGTCGCAAGGGTAGGCGGATCCTCCGCCGAAGTTGTCGGCCTGGCCGATGATGGTGTCATCGAGGAAGGTCTTGCGGTACTTGCGCTCGTAGGTGACGGACTTTCCGTTGAGGGTGGCGATGTCGGCTCCGATGGAGGAGGTGGTGTGCTTTCCGACGAGGCAGTGGTACTCGATGATGCTCTTGAGGTTGGGGTCGGCCTTGAGGGCGTCGACCTTTCCGTCGAAGCAGGAGTTGACGGGGGCGATGACGGTGATGTCTCCGGAGAGATCGACACCGGCGGCCTCGGCGAGCTCGGCGAACACGTTCACGTTGTCGTATCCCTGTGTTGTGTTGTGAAGGGGGGGGGGTTGAGGGTTAGGGTTAGGCGGTGATGTTTTGGATTTTCCGCAGTGTCCGACGGTGTCTTTTTGGCGTTAGGGTTAGGGTCGCTCACCTTGACCTCGTTCTCGTCATGGGGGGGGTCGTGGACGGGTCCCTCGGATCCCCAGCAGAAGTGGGGTCCCTGGGCGGTCTTAAGGGTCTCGGCGATGGAGGCGTGCATGGCCGTGTTGGAGCGGGGGGCGAACGCAACAGGGGCGAAGGCAGAGGTCGAGGCGACGAGGGTGGCGAAAAGGGTGAACTTCATGGTATTAAGTTTTTTTGCTGTGTTTGTGGAGGGGGGGGGGGGGGTGAGAGGGGGGCGGGCGGAAAAGGTGGAATTGGGAGAGGCTCATGTGGCACTCTCGGGTGTGCGACCACATATGCCAATGCAAATGTTGATTTGAGGTAAAAATAAGACGACGATCGCTCGTAAGGTGTCCTGAAGCCGTGTTGTGATGTGTCTTGAAGCCGTGGTGAATGCATTTAGACGCAACGCGTCACGATTTCAATATTAAAAGTAGCTTTATTCCGCCCGTTGGCGGCCGCATGGCGAGGTTTTCGCTTTAAACCTGATATCAGTATAAATACGGTATCGCGGCGATCGCACATGAGGTATTCCGCATTGTAATCGCAATAGAAACCGAGAGGTAAATATTCTGACTTGTCCAATAGCGGGAGAGACTCACTTTGTTTTAAGATAAGTGGACTTTATGAACACGCATGCAATCTGGTTTTCAGGATATTCTGATATTAGGGTTGGGGTTTGAGTTCTGCTCTCCCAGTTCTGCTCTCCCATTTCTAAATTTACGCTTGTAATTCACGGACTCCGTAAAATATAACCGGGTCTCTATTAACCCCCTAAATATTTTTCTACCGTTAAACGTTTCTTCTTCCTCTCACAGGCATGTATCTGTTGGAGGCATCTTGTTCAGCACCAAAAACAAAGCAATGCAGCTTGTCGGGCTGCGAACGTCGCTCAAACGAACATAGTAAAAAAAGCATCCAGCTCGGTTTAACTAAAATCTCCCCTTGAGTCAGGATTGGAGGGAAGGGAGGTAGGCGATTACTTCGGATGTTATGCTGGCCCTCTCCTCATCGCTCTCCTCGTCGCATTCGGAGTCGCTGTCGTGGTGGCAATTGTAGTGCTGCGAACATCGCTCAAGCGAACGTAATAAAATTAAACATACTCGGTTTTTAACTAAAAATCTCCCCTTCCCTAATTACTTTTTATTCCCCCCTCTTCTTCCCCCTTCATCTACCTCTCCGGATAGGCCTTCCACGCCCTGAAGTCTACTCCTCCCTCTCCCTCTATAATGCTCGCGTAGTTCGCGCATATGTGCTTGATCCTCTCTACGTTTTCAGGCGGGCACTGCGCGTATGTGTGTGAATTTTTCAGGAGACAACCGTGCAAAGCCCGTTGAAACGTGTTAGGTGACGGTTTTTTTTTATTCAGCGCGTTCGAATGAACCTCACCTTCGAAAGATCCTCGCTGTAATCAACGTCCGGAAGCGGGGACATTCCCGGGACGTACCCCCAGTCCTTCCTGTTCTCGTCCGGCGTCTTACTGTCGTCCCACTTGCTCCTGTTGGTCCTGTTCCCGTTCTCCCTCTGTTGAGCGTAGTACTTCATGCCGAAAGCGTTCACCAAGTTGTAGTTATAAACGATGTTAGTGAAGCTGACACCAGTAGGAGTCTCGAAGCAGTGAGGGAGGCCCTTGTAGCACGTGGAGATCCAGTCTTTTCCGTGGGTGTCTTCCAGCTTTTTGGTGAGGGTTGAGACGACGGCGGAGATTTTTGAGGGGGAGGTGTTGGAGGCTGCAACGATCAAAGGAGTGGGTATTATTTGTAGCGTTAGAGAAAGTCGCGCAAACACCGAACAACAATATATATATTCACGTGGGGGTTTTTGGTCGTTTCTCTTGCGTTCAACCTCCTCTTAGTCTCGCCTCACCTTCAAACAGCGGTTCATCAAAGTCCTCCTCCCTCGCCACTCCAATCGTAAGTGTATCGTGCTTCGTGAGGCACCATCCTACTCCGAATTCCACCGCTCCTATCCCCTCCCCTAGCGTCGCCTCGCTGACGACGTCGCTGGGGTAATATAAGGCTCCGCCTTTATCGACTGGACTAATACAAAACACCCCCATACCTAACTCCCTCGCCTTCTCCACACATCTACCGTTAGCTTCACCATCAAATTGTCCGCTCGCAGTATAACTCCCGAAAAAGTGATAATGCAAATTAACATACTCAAACTTCTCGGTTTCAATGAACTTATATATCAAGTCACTCGGTCCATGAGTTGAGAAACCTATGTGTTTTATGACTCCTGAGGTTTTAAGAGAGAGTGCGACTCCGTACAGTTCGTTGAACACCAAGTCGTATTGAGAGTATTTATTTAAGCCGTGGAAGGAGAATAAGTCGATGTAATCTATTTGGAGAGCTTCTAAACTCTTATCGATTTCGGCGCGGAACTCTAAGGCTGTGGGCTTAGGGTTCACTTTGGTCTGGATTATGATGTCGGAGCGTTTGAACTCGCCGGCCGCGATGAGGTTTTTGAAGGCGAGGCCCATCTGGTGTTCGGAGGTGCCGTAGCCTCGGGCTGAGGGAGGAGAGGGAAGAGAGGAAAGGCATGAAAAAACGGGGTTTTTTTACGTTAACGAAAGGATAAGGAGATGATAATAGTCTGAGGGGGAAAAAAACAGCTAGCGCTCACCTGTCTCGAAATGATTAACCCCCATCTTAAACGCCCTCAAAATACAGTTCTCCAAATTCCTCTGACTCTCCGCCTCAATGTCGTCCATCAACGTCTCCGTCTTAACGCTCGCGCCCTTCCATGATTGTTGGTAACGCATTGAACCGCAGGTTATGGTTGAGATTTGGAGGCCGGTACGGCCGAAGGGGACAAGGGGGCAAGGGGAGGGAGAGAGGAGGAATGTGTATTTGGAGTTTAGGTAGGTGAAGGTAAGGGGGAGGGAGGAGGGAGTCAAGGTTAGGGCGAGGTGGATCGTGCAATAGAGCTGCAGGGGGGTGGGAGGCAGGGGGGTGGGAGGGAGGGGGGAGAGATAGGATGCGGAACTGAGTTAGAAATCTTTTTGCTGTTCTCAGGGTTGCTTTCTCATGGTCTGCACTGTTTGAGGGTTCACAATTAGCCTACAATTAGCCATAAATAAGGCCTCACCTTGTACATCCTCCCATAGTACGTCTGAACCTTAAATTCGTTCCTGTTAGGGTTCCCTTCCTCTTTATCAGGATCGTTATCCTTAATATAAGTAACAATGGCGTCCACTTGTACTTCATTCTTAAGTTCATTCTTAAGAGTTTGTAGTGTTTTTTCATCGTTTATGAAGAATGATTTAGCAGATAAAGAGGCAGGATTGGAGGATATAGTAGATGCAGAGTCGGAGGGCACTGGAGGAGGGAGGAAGGAGGAAAGGACTGAAGATAGACTCATTTTTTAAAGAATTAAATCAACGGAGTGTATGATATGATGGAAAGGTTTAAAAGTAATTTGGGAGGCTGGTAACGTTCCGTGGGTGAGATTGCGAAGATGAAACTTCCAGACAATTTCCCTAAAATCCCCCTCCCAGATATTGACCAATACTGCAAAAGGTGCGACTTACGTCTGACAACGGCTCGCGCTCACTGACACTAGCTGCACACTAGACACTTCTGTGGTGATACTAACCCTTCCTATTATAGAAATCTTGACTTAAATCTTGACTTAAATCCTTCAGCGTCCCTCCCCCGCTCTTCCTTCATATCGTATATATCCTGTTGTCCAAAGCTCTGAGCAAAGCTCTGTTGTCCAACAAACAACAGCCTTCTCCGCACCTCCAATCTATCCTCCCTAATGTCCTCCCTCTACCTTCAACCTCTCGTAGTCGACCTCGGTCGTTCCTCCTGTCAATCCGGCCTCGCCGGTTCCCCCTCCCCCCACACCTCCCCCTCCCTCCTCGGCACCCTCAAACACCCTCGCGTGATGGCCGGAGGCTCAATCCCGACAGACGAAACCATAGGAACCTGGCACACTGGCAAAACCGTCTCCTCCCATCCAGGCGCCTTCGTATTAGAAAAGCCAATCTCAATAGGTGGAGACGTCGATATAGAAAAGTACGTAGCGCTATTGCAGTATAGTCATCAGGTTAATTCTTGTGCTGTTGGGAGTCATCCTGTTATGGTTACGGAGAATAGCACAAGTTGCCATTTGATGAGGACGAGGGCGAGGTTGAGTCAGATACTTTTTGAGGAATATCAGGTGAGAAAGAGACAGCAGGTTGAGGAGGGAAGGGGGGGTTAAAATAATTTTTTTTTTTAGTTTCGTGGGGGGGGCCCTCAACGTCCGTAAATCACAAACGTTCGGCTTTCAAAAGAAACATGAACTAACCATCCCCCCCCCCCCCCAGGTCCCCGCCCTCTTCTTCAGTTCAACCTCCGTCCTCTCCCTCTACTCCTGCGGCGTCACAACCGGCTCCGTCCTAATGCTCGGCGACTCCCTAACAGAATGCTGCAACGTCTACCAAGGTCTCGGCCTCCCCCACTCCACCTCCGGGAACACTGTTAGTGGGGGGAGGGTTACGGAGGAAATGATTAAGACGGTTAAAATTGAGGCGGGGGTTAATCTTAATACGTCAGCGGAATATGAGATTGCGCAGAGGTGGAAGGAGGAATGCTGTAGCCTTACGGCTACAGGGGAGAGGGAGTACAAGCTCCCGGACGGGACGGCGGTCAGTTTGGGGGCGAAGAGTCTGCAGGGACCGTTGGAGTGCCTTTTTGATCCAAGCCTTTTGGGGTTGGAGGAGCAAGGGTGTCATAAAGGTGAGAGATTGTGTGTGTGTGTGTATTTTGGTTTGCATTTTGTGTGTTTGAACCTCGTTGGGTTGAATCCTAACGCTTCACCTTCCACCCCCCCGACCCCATGTCTCCACAGTCGTCAAAGAAGCGATAAAAAAATGCGACATCGACATCCGCTCCAAAATGTGGGAGAACATCTACCTCATGGGCGGCACCTCCGGCTCCGTCGGCGTCGGCGAGCGGATCCTCAAGGAGCTCCGCAAGGAGTGCCCCCCACACACGAGGATTAGGATCACCAAGCCTAATTCTAGGGTCGATGGGGTGTGGGTGGGGGGGAGTATTCTGGCGAGTTTGAGCGCGTTTAAGGGGATGTGGGTGGATAGGGAGGAGTGGACGGAAAAGGGGGAGGAGAGCGTTAGAAGAAGGATGCTCATTTAAAGAAGGACGAGGGAGAGGGGAGAGGGAGGGGAGAGGGGAAAACGATGCAAAGAGGTATTGAGTTTTAGAGTCCTAGTAACGACGAATCTAAATACCTTCATTCTATATTGTTTGTGTTGCTGCTGCTTGCTGTTCTCGTGTCCGCTTCTAAAAACACTCATTCCATACCTTGAATTTTAAGAGAATCTGCCAAAACTGCCACCAAGGATTTTTTTCTTTTGGCAGGGATTCACCACTTTCCACAAAATAACAAATAAAGCGCGCTAAATCTGTTAAAGTGCATACCCTCACACGTCAACGTTTGTTAAATAAACCCGTAAATAAATCTCCTAGCTTCCATCCGTCGTTAAGGTCCCAAAACTGAATATTGTTGCACCATCGTCCTTGCGACACTTTTGTCGACTTTATCATTCAAAGGCCACCCCTCCGATCGTTGCTCCCGTCGCCGCCCCTTATTAACTCGCTGCCCCAGTCGCGTCCATTCCCGTGAAGACCGTCGAGGAGGTTAACGACTCCGACAATGCCCTCAACCCGGCCCTCAACCCGCTCCCAAGCGCGCCTTCGAGCCCGCCTAAGGATGAACATCTTCTTCGCAACCGATGACTTCCGCTGGTTCTTCCTACAATTTATCAATTCGGAGTTCCTTCATACGATGAGTTGTTTATCGAAAGAGTGGAATGCTTGCACAAGGAGGTAGGTATTTTTACTCTTATCCAGATACGCCAATCTAAAATCTAACTCGTCTTCGACAGATTCATCGACGAAAGAGTAAAGTCAGGACAGATGATGGTGCACGACGGTACGAACATAGAGTACAGGTGAGAGGAGGCCTCATTTTAAGTGTCGCTCTCAGTGTCGCAGACGTTCTAACTCATTGACAGCGGGGCGTTGATGGTTAGGCTCGGAAAAGTTATGAGCAGGGAGTTCTCCCAAAGGCGCATGGACAAGAGGAAGTACGTGAACCAGGTTGTTTTCCTCCTCAACACGACGCAAATAGGCCACCGAGCCTTCACCTACGCCTGCAAACTGCGGACTGTTGACATTCCGGAGGGCGTTACGACCATTGGACAGCATTCCTTTAGGTGCTGCCATAGTTTGATCAAAGTATCCTTCCCGAAGTCCCTGACAAAGATAGGCGACGCCGCCTTCTCCGACTGCACGGCTCTGGACGATGTCGATCTCCGCCACACCAACCTTCGAGAGCTGGGCACCCACGTCTTCGTCCACTGCTGTTCACTCAAGCATTTGACGCTACCTCATGTCCCGCAAGTCGGAGTTCACGTCTTCGCTTACTGCTCCAGCCTCATACCCAAACCGAACGCCATCGACGTGGACGATTACCCCAACGACGTGACGAAGAAGGTCGTCGACTACCTCCGCTCCCAATCCGAGATCCAAGCCTTTTTAGGTTACAACTAAACAAAAACCAAGCGAGCACACTTTTGAATTATAAAAACGTCTCCCCTTTACCCCCCCCTCCCCCCTCCCCCCTTCCCCCTCCACCCAATTATCTAACAATCCTACACATTCGTTCGAATACCTCTCCCCCCTTGTACTCCTCCCCATAAACATCCACCAACTGCTTAATAATCTTCCTCCTCTCCACATGCGGCCTATTAACATTCTCCCCCTGCGCCTCCCTAACAACTCTGTTGGCATTAACGGCCGTCTGCCTGACCAGGGCCGGCGCTGAGCGCGCTCGGATTATCATCCCGTCCGTCAAAGGCCCGAAATAGGGTATCCCCTCCTTCGAAGATATTTTGCACCTCAAAAGGTCGGACCTGTTACCCCGCTGAAGAGGGTACAGGGATATTATCACGTCATTGAACTCGGAGGTCAAAGTGCAGGGCAGGTAATCCCTGTCGTTGTCTGACCAGACTATTTGAACGTGGTCGTTGGAGATGTGGCGTTTTTTCTTCACCTGTTGAGGGTCGTTCAGCGCTGTGGGCATTTGGGTGCTTATGTGGAAGGCGGTCTCGGTCGTTGAGGAGGAGTGGTAGCACAGGTACCTTCCGTTGCTGTAGTACTTGGTGTCGAGCTTTCCCGTGAAGCCCTTGTGCGTCTTCAAATCGACGAGGCTGCGAACGGGCGAAGCGAGCGTGAAGGCTTGGTTAGATTCTGCTAACACTACACACTACCTAGGTCCCTCTTCGCTCCTCGTCTCACCTGCCCAAACCACCGATGAACTCCTCGTACATCATGCTGCCCTTCTGATTGGCTAAAACCTCTTTCTGGTTGTTTTGGCCGCTACCGACGTACAGGACTCCTATCTTGACCGTTTCCCTGCTCCTGGTGATGTCCAGGTGCTGGAGGTTCCTGCACTCAGATTGACGTTCACGAGTTAGAACTTAATCACGTATTCCTCATCCGCAGTTTGGCTCTCGGCACTCACCTGCAAAAGGTCTTGAACTTTTTGTCGTCGTCCTTTGTCACCCGGAGAACCTTGAACAAGTCGTTATCGTAGGGCTGGAGGAGTCCAATCTGGCTCGCGAAAAGTCGAGTCACGTTCCCCAGCAAAGCGTCGTCGATCCCTGCCGAGAGCTGGCTCTCCGCGTCCTGCCTTGGCAGCATCGGGGACTTCTTGATTTCTCTCTTCGGACTGCTCTTTCCGCCCTTCTTTGACGCCTGCGAATGTCAATCATCATGGACGAGTCAGAATGAGCTTGTCACCCTCACAACACGTATAATATAATCACGTAGGGGTTCTCCTCGGTCGCTTCGCTCCCTCGCCCCC